>JAODUK010000527.1:0-12686 GCA_027564635.1 Typhlichthys eigenmanni | reverse complement strand
CCCCCCCCCCCCCCCCCCCCCCCCCCCCATTCGAGGATTCTCTAGGACAGTGGTCCCAAATCCTGGTCCTGGAGGGCCGCAGCCTTGCATGTTTTAAATGTCTCCCTGCTCCAACACAGCTGATTCAAATTAATAGCTTGTTATAAGGACCCATTCAGTATTTTCCTCTGTAAATTAATTTTTATTTTTTAATCCATGTGTTCGATATTCCGTTGGTTAAGCCTAGACACTAATATACAAAATCTGTTTCAACTGGCTTGGTCTGTAAGTAGAGATATGTGGTCGACTTTCAAAAAGACTGATTGGCTAGTGCAGACTGCAAGCTCCTATTGGTTCAGTTGAAGTGTTATTTAAAAGATTGAGTACAAAGGCTATTTTTCAGATCCCTAACTAGCATATTAGAGTATGACAGAATATATTAATCTACAGGCTAATATGAAATTAATGCAACAGCAGTCTGTGCAGACACACTTTTTATTAAATCTAATGTGTTTAGGGCTAAATATTTTACTGGATTGTCTTGACCTTTGCCAACAACAAAATAGTTTTTGACCGTTTGAATGGATGGACTATGAACGGTTGTCGGTGGATACATGAGTCTTCATAGGTAAATACAGTAGTACTGTATGGTGGTCTGACCAACGCTGCACTAAAGTCGTGTGCTGACCTGACCTGATGTTTGAACACGTTCCGAGAGTTTTGTTTCATGTCGTTTCTTGTTCCCCCCTCACCCGAAGCGTCGTCTGTTCACTATTGATTACTACTGAATGCAGCGTCTTCACATAGAAAAATGTCTGTGGTGACTCATCGTACCTTGTGTAAAATAAAAACCTCCTCTCCCCGCCTCCCTCTATAGTAGCCTCTCTCCAACCCTCTTTGTGGCATGTTTAATGTCACCATCCTCCATACACGCCTCCTCTCATCCTTTCCCTCATCCAACCGTTCCCATATCCCTCTTCATCTGATTAGTCCTCCCTTATAACTCTCCTCCGATCCACATTCATTGTTCCCATTTAATGTCATTGGTTCTTTGTTGCTTCCCCTTCAATCCACTAGCTGGTCTCGTTCATCACCTTCCTCGCTCTCGCTCTTGAAAATGCACTTTTGCTTTTGTTTCCAGCTGCTCAAATGGTTTTCAACATTCCTCGCTGCATGTGCGCAACATTTCACAAATGCTACAAATTACTTTGGGCACCTACTTGCTCTGAGTGCCTCTAGGTTGAAATGATAGTCAACAAAAGACATTCAGCCGTGTCAGTAAATAAAAGCTGCATATCTTCGATAATCTGTCAAATAAATGCCATGCTAAATGTCAAGTGAGAAACAAAATCAAACGAATAGCAGAGCGAGAGAGCGAGACAGAGGCACAGATAAATAGAGAGAGGTTGAGGGAGAGAGGGAGATTGTAGAAATCCTGCGGTTCAGTCGGGAGCAGGACTAGCCGTAGGAAAAGCTGAGTAACTCCAGAGCCTCTTGGCATTGGCATACCGCATCGGATCTTTCCGAACCAGATGCTGTGCGTGTTAGCACCTCCCACCCCCACCCCAAAACTGTGGGGCACGACCCGTGCGAAGAGTTAGAATTGCTTTAAAAGTGAAAATTATCTTCTTTCTATCGTCATTATTCCTAATCTAGTTAAAATAATACTGGGGGAGGTCAGCCGAGCATGAAAATGTGTAAAAGGTCTTGTTGCCTCCGGAGACCTGAGAGGCATGTGAGAATTATCATTCACAACCCAGCAGTGTCCTGCTGAGAGCGAGAGCAAGAGACCAAGGCAGGGGACAAAATGAAGGAGAGAGAGAGAGAGAGAGACCAAGCAAGTGTCTAATAAATCATGAGAAAACGAGAGAGAGAGCTGTGTGTTTACCAGTGACCTGGTTCTACATAAGACACAGCTTAGTAGTAAGCAGGCCAGATGCCTGGAGACCTCAGTGCTCCTTCAACATGACAGCAAGGGCCCAGCAGGTATAACAGAGATTGAGAGGTGAAAAGTGAGCCGAGCAAGTGAAGGCCACATAGGACAGACAGTTAACGAACGGACAGACGGACACAGCCTTGACTAACTGTCAATACCAAGTGGAGGCCACATAGGATAGAGAGCTAACGAACGGACAGACGGACACAGCCTTGGCTAACTGTCAATACCAAGTGGAGGCCACATAGGACAGAGAGCTAACGGACGGACGGACGGACACAGCCTTGGCTAACTGTTAATACCAAGTGGAGGCCACATAGGATAGAGAGCTAACGAACGGACGGACGGACACAGCCTTGGCTAACTGTTAATACCAAGTGGAGGCCACATAGGACAGAGAGCTAACGAACGGACGGACGGACACAGCCCTGGCTAACTGTCAATACCAAGTGGAGGCCACACAGGACAGAGAGCTAACGAACGGACGGACGGACACAGCCTTGGCTAACTGTCAATACCAAGTGGAGGCCACATAGGACAGAGAGCTAACGAACGGACGGACGGACACAGCCTTGGCTAACTGTCAATACCAAGTGAAGGCCACATAGGATAGAGAGCTAACGAACGGACGGACACAGCCTTGGCTAACTGTTAATACCAAGTGGAGGCCACATAGGACAGAGAGCTAACGGACGGACGGACACAGCCTTGGCTAACTGTTAATACCAAGTGGAGGCCACATAGGACAGAGAGCTAACGGATGGACGGACACAGCCTTGGCTAACTGTCAATACCCGCCTGCTATACTTGAAAGGAGAGGTCTTTTGACTGACATGCACGACAACCAACTACACGACAATAAGACAAATGTTAAGATTTTTGCAAGCTAAATATTGCAAGCTAAATAATCTAATACACTTGTCAAATTCAACAAATATCTCCTTGAATTTCGCTACCTTACCGTTGTCTTTTATGTTGAAAAAACTATCCGACACTTCTACACAGCCCTGTCTCCGTAAATAGTAAGGGTGTAACGGTTCATCAAATCCACAGTTCGGTTAAACTGACAGATTAATCCAAAGCAAGTGTTACATTCGTTGTACCGTGGATGTTATTGATGACCACACTAATGTAGAGATCTGTGTATTGACTCATGCCCATAAAATGTTTTTACATTGGGTTTACAGTCAATATAGAGACTGATGGTTTGCCCTTCTGCACTCCCCAACGTACATCAAATCAATTACAGGAACGCTGGTGTTTGTGAGTGGTACTATGTGCCGGTCCCAATTACACCCTCCTGAAAATAGTCTACATAGATCTGGTGACTTCAGCAGTTGTGGGTGTGCAGGTGTGTGTCTTAAAGGATCTCATTTTAAACCGTGCACAATCTGGTCAAAATATCAAGGTCACAACACAGTGAAGGCCAGAGAGAAAATAGATAAAGCTTAAAAGGTAATGCAAAACTTCACTGTTAGAATATTAACACAAATAATGGACAGTACAGATTATAGTTGCGTGCCAAGGTTATGGATCCGTAGCCGATTTGTCAACAATGAAGATAGGCATTTTCATTCGTAACAGATTGTCCCAAGCAAACATTTGATAGGATGTGGAGAAAATTAAGCTGGCAAACATAAGTAATAAATAGAAATCCATTATGGTGATAATGGCTTGGTACAGAGAAAGCAAATATAATGTACATGGAAACATTTTAACAGAAAATGTCAACATTATAGAGCTACAAAACATGTCAATTGCAAAGATCAACTAACTATGTCATGCCAACAACTGGAAACACGTTTTCATTTTTTATTTCTAAGTATTGTAATTAGACAGACACATACCCCTACATGAACACAAAAACAATATGCACACTCTGATTTTTCCTCAAACAAATCCCAAAGAAACTAAAACTGTAGTTCTGTGTCTGTCACGTTCCAGTGTTGTCCTGGGTTAGTATTGATGGGATTAACATCACTCTATGAAGCGCAATGCTTGTAATGGGTTTTGTATGCAACGCTAATGTGACTGTGTTAAGTCTTCACACAATCACAGCCTTCCCAGTGATGACACAGCTCTGAGTGCTCTACACAGTATCACCAAGACAGAAGGCGGCAGATTCGTCCCGACATAAACTCTCACTAGAGTGACTGACAGCGTGGTTGGCGGAGCTGAATCTGAAAACATGTGCAGCACTGTAGCTCTTAGACATGTCACAGTGACAGAAATATGAATGGGACGGTCAGGAACACATCGTTTGACTTTGGTTCTCAACTTTGTGAATTTGACGGCTTGCAGAAAACCACTGCGCTGAAACATACGCCTAAACCACGACAAGCTGAATGTGCCTGTCGCTCACACAGCTTTCTTGCTCACTTCCCATTGTTTCTAACATACACAGAAATAAATACAACAGAGTGATAAACAAAACATTATGACAGCAACGTTCCTCTCAAGTTCTCACACTATTTGACAGCAGTGCTTTGGGAATTCCAGGGTGTGTGTATGAATATGAATTGCTGGGTGAATCCCACACAATATTGAATTGTTGAAATACATTAATGTGATGTGTTCCCTATATTGCTTCTCTTGTAGCCTGTCTGTTGGCTACAAGGATGGCACAGGTTGCTAGGGCTACACGATTTGACCCAAAAGTAATATCAAGATTAGTTCGGCAAATATTGCGAATGCGATTTGCAATTGCGATATAGTAAGCAGCTCTCATAATTGTGTTTCCTTCCTTATCAAAGCTTAAAAGTGCTATGTACAATTTTTTTTAAATATAGCAGCAAACAAATATTGTCCATGTAAATATACAATACAGTATAGTGGAGTATTTCCTAAACAGATTGAATTGATGCTGGCATGCTTAGTGTCAAATGGTGGCAAAAGGTCATATAGAACCACTTAAATTGGTATGAACCAGCGAGTTCTCGCCCCCCTCCCCTCTACCACTGCGCCACTTGACAGAGACATCTAACACTTGACAGAGACATCTAACACGCTCACAAACAAATTATTTAATTTTTCTAATTCAAGCCTTCAAAAATATACAGTACACAGCTGTATATTGCAGCCTCTAGCCATGCTTGACCCACTTAAGATGTCATTTGCCAGAGGAATAAGCATGCCGTTATGAATGTAAGGCGACAGCCCCCTCTGGTGGACTACTACTGTCAGCACACAAGCAGTATTGACAAATCCACAGACCCACAGCCTCAATAGCGCGGCGCCCGTGTGTGCACACACACACCACACACCACACACACACACACAGAGGAGAATGCATCATCAGTGATAGAGCTCAAAAGGAATAAGAAAAAAACTGTATGGTCGTGTGAAGCACCTACCGAGCTGTAGTGAACTCTCAGTGTAATAATATCCATCCTCTCGCTTCTTCTTCAACATGGAGCACAGATCCAGCCTGCCAACCCTCTCCTCTCCAAACAGCCTGAGAACAAGAGCAGAAAGTGGGACAAGAGACCAAGGCGTTCCCTCTGCAGCGCCGTGGACCCGGCCAACAGGACCATAAACACTAGCACACGTGATGAGGGGGATCTAAACCAGCGGTTTTCAAACTGCCGGTCGGGACCCACAGGTGGGCCACTAAGTGGGAGTGAATGGGTGGCGAAGCGGCCATTGAATAAACGAAGAATATCAATGAAAGACTTCCACGCTTTACTATCGTGTTGTTCCACTCATTGGTCTTGAGTATAAGGTTGCGGCAAAAATAGCCTACTTGTTCCTGATTGGACTGGAGCGCTCTGCTCAAATATATTTGACACACACATGCGCACACACGCAAACACACACATGCGCACACACACACACAGCATTAGCTGCAATGGATAGGTTTTTGAAAATGTCGTTACCGGTACTTGGTGTTTGGTGGGTCTCTAAATAGATTTGTCCTCTCTAGGTGGGTCTTGGCACAAAAACGTTTGGGAACCCCTGATCTAGACTACCCTGACCCGCCAGATGGTTGTTACACACAACCACCCAGAGAGCCATCCATTGAAACGGTTGGGAAACGGGCACGCGATTGGAGCAACCTGTGAACCAGAGGAAATCAAACTTGCCGAAGCCAGTCTGCAGAAGTGTGAAAACACATTTCCCAGCGAGACAAAGCCTTTAGTGCCGTTTTTTGCCCTTCTAATAAATTCTAGGCTAATAAAACTGATGCTATTGCTGCATCTCTCTGTACGCTGTCTGTGTCCACCTAAGCCACGCCCGTATCTATCAGTATGACGCTGATTAATCACACACTGGACCATTTCGAGCTCTCCAGCGGCAAAGTCACACGAAGGCTCACAAGATCAGGATGGTCCCACAAAGCTAGATCTAGGCTACGGCACTTAATTGTAGAAGTCTTAGCACATTTTTTTTTTATCATCATACATTGTCTTACTTAGCAACATTATTAAACCCTGAAACCGGACTCGTAATCAAGGGGTGAGCAACAAACAAAACACCATAGTCCTTTTCTACTCATCAGATACTCTCTACGTTGCTGTCTCAGTTGTTGGCTAAGCCATTGGTCAGGCAGTGGTTGCACAACAGATTAGGTTAGTTTAGATTAGCTCAGAGAAAAGAAACTAGGCACGACGTTCCAATGGAAATCAATGCCATACAACAGGACTGTTCAACTCCGGTCCTGGAGGGCCGCACCCTTCATGTTTTATATCTCTACCTGCTCCAACACACCTGATTCAAATGAACGGGTCACTATCAGGCTTCTAACCACCTTGAATCAGGCGTGTTGGAGCAGGGAGAGATCTAAAACATGCATAGCCCTGCCACACAACAATAAAAATAAAATGAAAAAGATAAAGCTTCCATCCAAACAAATAACTAACTGCATGAAAACAAAAAACAAGCACTTACTTGCTAGTATATTCCGTGAACAGGGCAGGGTCCACACGCTTTATGCCCTGAGAAGGAGATGGACAGACAGGGAACAGATACTGAGCTTTTGTCTGCACTGATCTTCCATTAATGGGTTTCTTTTAAATTGCATTTCAGCACTTTGCCCACACGTGTTTATGTAATGTATACCACCAGACCTTTAAAATAAGTGTGTGCACATTGACACACACACACACACACACACAGGCCCCTAGATGGGATACAATGTCATTAGGATTTAGGATTAAAGAGGGCTCTCTCTCTTTTTCCAGTTCCTCCCCTACCCCCACCTATGCCCATCATGCTCTCATCCCCCCCCGGCCTCCACTACACTGTGTGTGTGTGCGCGTGCATGTGTACCTGAGAATATGGTTTCCGTGCTTTGGAGAGCTTCATAATAGTCAGGTGGGGGGCAAAACCACGGGCGTCTGACTGTGGAAGGCCGTGGTCCTCGAAATGCCGCCGTAACAACTCTAACACACACACACACACAGTTCACCTGTCCACTTCATAAACAGCATAACGTTGAGAACTACTCAAATCAAGTAAATCCTAGAGCACCCTTTAAGGGGAAGAGACATTGAATTTTCCACGTCCCTAACCCTAGTGCGAGAGGTGCACTGGTGTGGGGTTTGGTGTGTACGTACAAGCTGATCACCTCTGTGAATAGCCTGTTTGCTTTGAAAATCACAGGATAAAAAGGCATGGATGGAGGAAGGAACGAACGCGCGCACGCACACGCTCGTGCACACACTAACACACACACACACTCAGTGTGGAATACCACAGTTATTTTGGGAAGAGAAACCGGAGAGCATGTAATCAATAAAAGGGAGCCAGTAATGACGGAGGCCAGGAGTCAGTAGAAGTGGTCAGGGAAGGGAAGTCTTGTAACTGGTTACCTTATTGGGATGGGATGAGTACACACACACACACACACACAATGCAAAAGAAATCAGGCCACATTATCTTCAGTGTATACAAAAACTACATTAGTCAATTTCTCATATTAGGCCACGCATACTTCAACAAGATACACATGGGGTGCACCTTGCTCGTCCAAGCTAATACATGAAAAGCACAATAACACGCCGGCGCGGTTCACCCTGCTGTTTGACCCAGCTCTTCAGAGGCCAGGCGGGAAACCGGCCTCCTCCTGGAATCAATACTGACTCAGAACAAGCCTGTCCGTCTTAATCGAGACAAGCACAGTCTGCTAAGAGACAGAAGGTAACACTAGAAACAACACATGAGCACCACACACACACACACACACACACACACACACACACACACACACACACACGTCAGAGCGGAATGAGGAGAGGAGGAGAGGAGGAGAGAACAGATGGAAGAGATGAGCGTCGCCACTAACCTGCCAGCTGCTCCAGTGTGTCTCTGTGTTGACCTGGGGCGAGCTCAACAAACACCACCTCCTTCCGAAAGTGGCTGATCCCTGAGAAGGACAGCACCAGGTCCCGCCCACCCAGCAGCTCGGCCAATGAGGGCTTGGCCTGGGCCAGCGCCGTTCTCGCACTAAAAAAAAACAAAAAAAAAAACACCAATATCAAATACGCAACGCACACACACACACACCCCAACCTAATCCTCTTCACTGCCCGTCTCTCACATTACGTGAGAGTGAATCTAGTGATTACTAATAACACAATCTTCTTGATGCAGATTATGCATCACCATGGTCAAATAATGGCTCATCCGCTCCAGCGCGCCATAGTTAAAAAGCCGTGCAACTGAAATTATAAAAAGCATCATAAGTGCCTCAAATGCCGATGACTTGACATGGTATTGGGACATCAGTTCCTTTAATGAGCTACTTAATATTAGTTACATATAAAACACAGTTTATATAAACCTGGCTGGATGTATTACAAAATTGATTGTTTCACTGGTCTGATTTTCTTTAAACGGATTGAGACACAGCCTTTAAAATCAAAACAAATGTGGACTTTGGTCAGTAGTATAGAATTTTGAGCCTTACTTATCACAGCATATACGTTTTTAGCTAGCAGGGCAACTTGGGTTTCATTTAAGAACTTTTGAGTTCTGGAATGAATAAATATGGTCCACTGCACTGTTAGGGATCCTTGAATGTCCAGACACGAATCATTAGGAGACTACGTGTCGGTCCTGGAAGGCTGCACGGAAGAGATAAGATGGGGAAGGCCATTTTTTCCAAAGGTTAAAGGAACATATTAATAATAATGATGACAGGATGCAGCGTCCAACGCTAAGGTTTACTTTGGTCGGGGTCAAAGAACAGTCCCTACTGTCTTCCAGTGCAACAACATATACATAGAGAGATCGAGATACTCTAGCGATACATAGAGACATCATCATATATTTATACGCTCACAAACACTCACAGGTCGACTTGCTGCTGATTGGCCAGATGAGCCACTAAGAGCGTGATGTGCAGAGTGGGGCCTGGGATCATGGCTTTGGCCAGCCTCGGCTCCTTCTGAAGCAACGCCCCTTGGACCTCCATCACAGCTGAACGAATCTGTGATTGAACACATTTGCCATCAATCACGGCGATGGCTTCTACCCGTCTTACACCCAGAATGTGTAGAGATCAATGTGTTATATTATTTTTAAAATCACTGTATACTAGAAGATATGTTATTTTCAACAAATAACAGATGAAATGCCCAGCGTTAAATTAAACTACACTAGTCACATGTTTACCGGTAATGGTTCATTAATTTACTTCCTTACGAGGATTCACTTAATCTTATCATTCTCCATCTGTTTCAGACACTAATGAGTAAAGCTGGCAGCCACAGAGCACATCCTTTTGGGATTAAAGTGATATTTTCTTTATATGATTAGCGATATTGCGATAGCGATATTGTTATGGGTCTTTTAAACAAACAGCAACTATCCTTCAATAATAACTTCCATGTTTTTAAATGTTGGCTCTATACACTGTATTAAATAAATATACATCTAAATATAATATAGCAGCAAACAACAATATTTTAATGTAAAGATATAATTGCATCCTGAGCAGAGAATGACATGATGTTCTGTGTTTTCATATCAGGCCTGCCTCCAAGTGCACGTGTGTGCGTGGTCCATGGAGCAGTTGCTTTGATCTGAGATGCTGGTGCGCCTAGTGTGACATCTAGTGGTAAAGAGTCATATAGAGTCATATAGAGTCACTTTAAGTTCCTGACCTGTGTGTCCGTGATGGGAATAGAGACAAAGTAGTTGGGACGATGGTTCTCCTTCTTTTTCTTCTTCTTCTTCTGAACATCCTCCTCGCTGTCCACTTGCCCTCCAGTACAATCTCTTCTTCTCTTCCTCTTGCCTTGTGTTGACCCTGAGCTGTGGACTGGAGGAAAGGGGACATATTCCACTGAAGAAAAACATTAAATAAAAATAAAAAATGTCCAAAAATTATTACATGACTAATTTAACAGAAATTATAATTTTTCACTTGGAATCATTGGCTAATGTGAACAAAACAATGGAAAATATGGTATATTATAACATTCCATGTATTAATGTTCAAATCAAATAACAGCACTGCTTATAGCTTGTGTTTTAAACATTCCACTACTGTACTTTAAATTAAAACTTCCAGAACAGAACATACATGTTTGGTAAACAAACACTTACATCCTAATTCCTTCCATGATGTAGGGCTAGCCAAGGCAAAAGGAAGCTCTGACATCAAGCTTGCTGCGCTATCAACCAATGGTAGCTTTCTCTTTGACTTCTTCTTCTTCTTATTTTTCTTCCTGTCTAACTCTGCGTTTGAAGCTGTACACAAAACCACACAAGTAATAAACACACGTAGACAAGGAGAAGTAGTATCAAAACACACTAGTTAAGACAGTTAGGAACGTACTGTACAGGATCATTCCTACTAGACAGTGATAGAATCTTTACTTGGGCTCCGTACTGCAGAATATTAGTATAGCGAGATTACAAGTATTAAAATTGAAGATAAGGTAAGATAAAGTGGTGAATATCTATGGTTCCTATGAAAAATAAATTAGTCTCTAAGGTTTCATGTCCCCAACTTACTCAAATGGAGCCATGTTGGTCAAGGCTTCGAGCTGCAACTGTGACTTCTGTGTCTTTGATCAAGAGTCTTATTTTTAGAATCGTACAGTCTTTTTATAACTAACCTTTATGCAACAGCCCATTATGTTATATGGTGATTGGTCTGCATGATCGTGTACAATACCTTCCCACAATTAAAGATGTGATCAAGTCATCGCCATAATGTTAACAGTTGTGTAAGCTACTGTAGTTGCTATACAGTCATGTGGTGAACATGAGCATGACCCTCAACTCAAAACCTCAACACAGCTCACTCCTGTACTCGACGCTGGTGACCTATATAGGTATACTCACTAGGCTCTGAGGGGTCTGTCTCGAATGTGCCTGGCTGCATGACTTTGTGGCTGACTGGGTCGGTCTGACGTGCGTTCATCACGCCAGTCCTCTCTTTCTTCTTTTCTGTGTCATTTTCGTTCAGATCGTCTTGATCGCATTCATCACCAGCGGCAACAGCAGCAGTGTCCATGTTAAAAAAGCTGTCTGGTTGTATAGCACAACCGGTCTGCTATTCAAGAAAGAAACTGTTATATTTACATATCCTTGTGATTGGTTCAATCCATGGAATAGCATTTTTGAGCTGTCAAATTCAAGATTCATAATTACCTTCACTTTGATCCGGTAAAATTGTTTAAATGGACTGACGTTGTATTTATTGACACAAATAATTGGTTTGCAGAATAAGTGCAGACTCATGTTTCTCTTCGCATTGACGGTGGAAAGTCTCACACAATCCCATCTTGTAATGAGACTGAGCAGGACGCCACCAAGGCGCATGAAATACTAAATACTTAGTAAAAGCATCGTTATAACTGGACCTTGTCTATTTCTACCTTGTGTCCTGACAATTTTGCAAACAGGACACCTGTTGAAGTTAGTGCAATCGTCAAGTTCCAGTTGGCTCTGGTGTGTAGTTTACTTTATTCTAACCTAGCTCTCATGATGAATATCAACGTCGACATTTATATTGTCAGTGCAAAAGATTCTTGTTGTAGTATCTTCTAACGACAGAACGTTCCCTATCGTGAACTGAATAAAGGAATAAACAATGTGCTCAAACGGCTGCAGGAAGTATCTGCGATTGTTGTAAATGATCCCAGAACCGTACATTAAACGAGTTCGGCAAGAAACACGTTATTGTAAATTCAGTCCTGGTGTTTTACTATGAGTGAAAGCAAATATGCATTCCTTCTCGCATTAACAATAATGCAAATTCAATACAGACATTTCCAAATTGGAGGTGCCCATTTATCTTTTTTCCTCTTGCGTACGTAACTCTACATTCGGGTGGTGATGTCTGCAGGTCTCCACAAGTTGAACGCTTGTTGGTATGTCTCGCAGCTGATTAGTTCCTGAGGGTCCCAGTTTTACGGGTCCCCGGGTCCCCGTGAATATTACTACGAGATAGAGATAACTGCTGTTCTTAGTGTAAAGATTCTCTCTATATAATTATTGTAGCTATGGCCAGCTACCCGACCATTAGTATTTAACCATTAAAATTAAGAGTTCAGTATTTTATATTTTAAGATTACTGATCTAGTAGACTAATCGGTCTCAAATTGGAAATTGGTTTCATATTCGAGATTCAACACATTCACTATTTTTTAATTTTTTTTTTTTTTTTTTTGTATTTTTTTTTTTTTATTAAACGTCAGACAATACAAGGATTCAGTATACAAATTAATGTATACAAACAGAACAGAAACAAGAGCCAGGGGTACAGCACATTACAAGAAAATATTATAAAGTGTACAAATATTAATGGTTTTGATAG
>JAODUK010000526.1:0-11876 GCA_027564635.1 Typhlichthys eigenmanni | reverse complement strand
GATGAGGGTCACAGGTTTGAATAGAGGACTACAGGATGAGGGTCACAGGTTTGAAGAGGATGGACTACAGGATGAGGGTCACAGGTTTGAAGAGGATGGACTACAGGATGAGGGTCACAGGTTTGAATAGAGGACTACACGATGAGGGTCACGTTTGAATAGAGGACTACAGGATGAGGGTCACAGGTTTGAATGAATGAGGATTAAACACACAGAGAGAGATAGCACCATTTGAGGTCAGAGACTGGCTGGTAGCACCACCAACCAGTACTAACACACACCTGCCAGCCAAGCACACACACGCACACACACCTTGTTAACAGCAGCCATAAGCAGTAATAAAACAGATTTCAATAAGAATGATACGTCTGGTGTACTGAGGTTATTTTACACATCTACTGTATATGTTCAGAAGGGTAAATAGGTATACGTTTTATATAAGCTTTTCTCTTTAGTTACAGGTACATACACCATTTACACTCATTGACACAAACACCAGCCTAGAAATGAGGTAGGACAGTGACTAGATGACGTACTGGTGACCGCGTGGGAACAACTGACATTGTCCTACAGCTGACCTTGAGGCTTAAACAGTCTGGTTGAGTGGAGCCTGTTCGGACAACATGCAGCTCCAGGAGCGCATCTCTGCCAGCCAGAACAGGTTCACAAGATACAGCTGCTTCATCACACAGATCTAGTCCACAGCGCTGTGCTGTTCCTGAAGAAAGGCTACAGAGCCTGAAATATCCCTGCTTATATTGAAACGGACCACTCTGGACAGTCAGGTTCTGTGCTAACCAGCTGTACAGTGTCTCTCCAACGTCTCTGAATGTGTGTTGAGGATTTGTTAGCACATAAGCTACCATCCAGAACTGGTCGTCAGCATGTGACTATGGCCTCACAGTTTGTTAGAAATGCTCCTTGAAAAACAGAGTTCCTCAACTGAAGATAAATGACAGTTAAAGTATTACGTTTAAAAGTACCTCCAGCATTGCAGCCCCCAGAGGTGACATCACAGCTCTTAATAGTCTACCGTTAAGGACTGAACAGTCACACTCACTTTTTGGCATCAGAAAACAGAGAAAACACAATGACAGTCACGTCACAGAAATCCAGCAAGCTCAGTTCACACAGGAAAACAAATAAAAGAAATAATAAAACAATCACACCATCGAGAAGCTTTATGCGCATGTATGTTTATAATATACATGCTAGCGTGTAAACCTTGCATGACGCTTTGTACACGAATGATAAAAAAAAATAAGATGTGAAAGGGATAGAATTTTAGGAAGTAAACAAAAATATAATATTAAAGTAATATTTCACCTTTTGGTGTCTTAAGATGGACTAAGGTCTAGAATCATGACCAGGGTCATTGTTATTTCTGCATGCTCAGTTGGAATGCCCCATCGTTAAACTCATCCTTTGGCTTCTCTCCACTCATCCATACAAACAGTGTCAGCTGTCATCTGAACACACCCAGCAGGTTCAGAACAATGCAGCACATCACAGAAGAGCTTTTCCGCTAAACACTGTGCTGGCTGACTAGATTGATATTCAAAGCTAATTTCTGATCTAGTTGCCCCTCCTGATAATCAGTAATAATCAGTTTGGTCAGTCCCATTAGAAAGGAAGCCAGGATTTATAAAGAGAATTAAATGTATCTGCATACTGACAGCTGACCAATAACATACAGCTACTTCCAATGTAGCTACTCATACAAAACTACTAAGACGAACCAGAGCGTTTAAGGTGCTTCATAATCATGTAATGATTGTTGGTTCTGGACAATTACAACATTAAAACATTTCTTTCAAATAAAATAGATTTTTGTCGAGGTTTAAAGTGCATTGAATGTGAATGATTTATGTTTGGTTAACACTACTGCATCTCAATGAGTAAAGTACGCTGCAGCAGGAACCTACATGTTACATGTAGGAGATGAAGGGGCTTTCTTTGGGAGCCTTGCCCCAAGGCTAGAGGAGATGGGGGAGATTGGACACAACATAAAGCTTGAAGCCAAGCAGACATTTCTTATGAAGAAGAAACAAGTAAATTAAACATAAAAATAATAATTATGTAAAAACGGAATTACAAACATCAACAACATTGGTTACTCAACAGGAAATTTAAATATTCATTTTTGGTGAAAAATAAAAAAGTTCTTTTTTTATGTACAATACCTTAAAAGAAACGTGCTAGCTTAACAGAAGTTCAGAAACCACCAGAACCCAAGTCAGACAGACAGACAGAACCCCACCCACGGACATGACACACGATACAAAGTGTAGAGGAGGTTAGACAGACAACTGCAGCAGATTCACAGTTAGCCACAGACAGGTCAGCTAGCCAGACAGGTCACAGTTGAGATTGTATTCTGCAGCGGTCAGTTCCAGCCTGCAGAAAGCCACGCAAACCTTCTGGCATCCAAACAAGTCCACACAAACTAAACAGCAACAAGAAGAAGAAAAAAAACACGAGAAACAAACTAAAGAGGATTTTCAAAGTTCGGATGGCTTGCAGGAAGTTGTCACTAAGGCAGCCTTACCTAATTCCCTTAAAGTAGAGGGGGTAATTATGGTATGCAGGCATCAGACAGCTTTACCCACAGGTAACACAGCTTCTATAGCTGCACCCTACAGGAAAACAGCTCCCCCCGAGGCCTGGGGGACTAGCGCAGCTAACAGGAAGTGGACGACCTGGCCACTGACCAAACAGGAAGTGCAGGACCCGGCCACTGACCTGTTGGCAGCAACTAAAGAAACAGTTTCCTCAAAACTTTTTTCAACCAGGAGATCTAAAGCGATTGTGAGAACAGTTCCATGTGTAAGTATGGAGAAAACAAGTTCACAATAAATTATGATTAACCTCTAGACAGTTTGTATTGCTGTTTCATATGTAATTATCATTAAATCAAAGTTTGAGTACCGCACTGTACCGTCTCAAGTTTTTCTATACTATGTACACATACAAATAATATATTGTGCTCATTAAATTACTTATTTGGTGTAATTGCTTCTTGAAAAACATCAGCACATTTTAACAATACTGTTATAAATCTGTGCACTGTAATATGTGAGGTTATATTTTCACGGCGTTTCATCTCTAGTTAGGTAAGTGCTGAGGAGCAGGTAGGGGTCCACCACCCTAACATTTACATAAAGATATGCTAGTTTAGACCTGGAGCTGCTGCTTCAGACTGTAGTCAGAGGTAAGACTGTTGTTGTGAACGCTCCTGCTAATGGACACTGGTGTTGCTTCACTGGATCTCTGGGGATGGACCAACAAGAACCCTCCAGAGGTGACATAATAATCCTCTCTCATATATATATATATAAATAACCAAATAATTATATTAATACCTCTCTCATATACATTACAAAATAATGATATTAAAACCTCTCATATATTACCAATCATATTAAATACCTCTCATATATATATTACCAAATAATTATATTAATACCTCTCTTAACAAATAAGCCCCTTTTGAAAAGTGCTTCCAGAAGACAATAACTTCTCACGTTACACATCTTTCTCTCACACACACACACACACACACACACCTCACCACTAAGATAACTGCTGACCTCTAGAACGACACGCGCAAGCTAGCAGCAAATCAAATAACCGTCCTAGCTCACGGGAGAACAGAAATACGTCCATGGAAATAATCGCTCAGCTCTCCAGAGCTCAACGAGTCCAAGTCATGTTCTGACACAGAACAATAGGCGCTTAATCATCACCTAAGTCACATGACCACCTTGCAGGTGAGCCCACGCCGGAGACAGGAAGGCTACACATCGGTGGCTAAAGCTGTCTGTCTGCCAGCAGGTTGCCTAGCAGCGGCTAGCTCTTCGCTGACTCGGCAGACAACCTTCTGAATGGGAGAGGCAGCTAAACCCATAACTCCCCCCCCTGCTGCCATGGTGACAAGGGGTCCCTACATGCCATCGAAGGGGAAGCTCCCCATGTTAACCGTCTGTCTAATGAGCAGCTTGGACTCGCGCCGCTCCTCGTTCTTGATGGACTTGTTGATGTCCATGATCTTCTCGCAGATGTACTTGTTCACCTTGGACAGCCTCTGAGTGATCTCGCTGCTGTCGGTGGTCTCCTGCGACACGCGGTCGTACAGGCACTCTGTGGGCAGGGCAGGAAGCATGGTGATGTCACACGCGTGTATGTAGACATCTGTCACACATGTATGTAGACATCTGGCCCATGCGTATATGTAAACATCTGTCACACATTTAAGTAGACATCTGTCACACGCATGTATGTAGACATCTGTCACACGTATATGTAGACATCTGTCACACATATGTAGACAAATGTCACACGTGAATATGTAAACATCTGTCACACACGTATATGTAGACAATACAACTGTCTTACACACACACACACACGTAAACAACTGTCTCACACACAAACGTATATGCAAACAACTGTCTCACACTCTCACACACATATTTTTAAACAACTTCTAACACACACACACACACGTAAATAACTGGCCCAACGGCTGTGACACATGTTGCAGTCATCAGTTTTAAATGAGTGTATATTTTCACTAAGCAATTAAATACATAAGGTAAAAGTTCACGCTGATGAAGTGTGCACACAGGGTTCCCACAAACGACTTTTCCCTGACATTCACAGACTAAAAATCTGAATTTCCATTACCTAATTGAATGGAAAAACAGACACGTTGTCTTTGTAAAAGGGTCACAGACCCCCCCCTTATGTGGGGGGTCTGGGGTCCTCCCCCACAAAAACTTAATTTGACTGCATTCCGGTTCATTTTAAAGCAACAATTTGTACATTTGATAGAAATGTCTTATGTAAAGAAACCAAAATCCAGGCACCAAGTGACAAAATATAATGCAGTAAGGCTCTCAGGAGTTATGTATTGTTTCAAATTCAAAAGGCTAATATTATATACAGGAATGTTTTCATGAATGGCAAATAAAACGTAAACATGCTGCAAATAAATGTCCCTGATATTCCATGATTTGACTTTCCATGTCTGGAATAGATTTAAATTCCATGATATTCCAGAAATCCCATTACCCGTGGGAACCCTGTGCACAATCTATTACATGGTGAGTGGAAGCTGCAAATCACTAATTTCATTGTTTTTTTAATCAGCATTTTACATACTCCCCCTCTCCCCTCTCCTCTCTCCCTCACCCCGGACGATCTTTAGCTTGCTTGGCGAGAGGGGGGGTTTGGGCAGCGCGTCCTTCTTCTTCTTGGTGGCCACGCCCGTCACGCTGCGGTTCTTCAGCGTCTCCGTGCCCCAGATCATCACCGCCAGGTTTTTGGTGAACTTGGAGTCGCCCTGCGTGCGCTGGAGCTGGTACCACTTCTGCTCGTCCACCCAGATGCCGCCCCCAAGATGCACCTGAGGGGCAGGCAGGCAGGCAGGAACGCACGCACACACACAGGTGATCAATGTGGGCCACGGAGATAGTGATGTTAAGTAGCGATGTCAAATTACAATACTGAAAGTAGATATTGCTCCATGTAACCCATGTTGTGGAAGCAGCTGTGTTCACCCTGGTGTGTGTGGGACACTCGTGGAGCTCAGAGCACCAACACACCGTGCATTCAGAATTGGGGAACAGTGGCGAACGCGCTTGCTTTGAACTTACATTTTGAATGATTTGTGTAAACATTCCAACAATACTAGTCAAATAAGAAAATAAGTGTCGCCCTTCGTCCAGCTTCTACGTAAGTTTGCAGAGAACTACCTCCTCAAACCGCAAAACTGTTTAAATATGTTTGCAAATGTTCGCCTCTGGGCTCGTCCCCCGGCACTGCACCGACAACATTAGTATTCCCACAATGCAACACTTTCCCCAGCCGGAGCCCCTTGGCGCAGCGACGCGGAGCAGGGAGCACTGAGGCGGCCAACCGGCCCAACCTGCATGCAGCTCTCACAGCAGGCCTGGGGCCCGGGGCGCGGGGCCCGGGGCCCGGGGCGCGGGGCCCGGGGCGCGGGGCCCGGGGCGCGGGCGCGGGGCCCGGGGCAGGGGCTTCTCCCAGGGCAGCTGACGTGCCCAGCCATCAGCCCGCCCCTGGAGAGACAACATCCTGCCTCCCGCTCTCCATTCATCCTGTCAATCACTTTAAACTCCTCTGGACCAGATAATTAATGAATTAATGGGGGCTTGCTGATGAAGCAGCGCTCTAATTGGCTCCCACCCCCTAGTTCAACAAGCAGGGCAGGAAACCAGGCCAGGTTGGCACCACCAATCATAACCACCACTTCAGCCAACAGCCCGTGTGAGGAGGAAGCTACCGCCCCTGCAGTGGCGCCTCCTAGTGGGCAGAGCCAGGAACACAGGCAGCGCAACTGAGAAGGGGTCACAGCGGTGGTGGGGGAGACACCCCTCTCTCTGAGGCTGGGAGAGGGTTTAATATAAACTGAATTCATAACATTGTTTAAATAATCTACATCTATCAAGCTTATCAACAAACCATTATTTTGTGCATCTTCTCTTTAATTGTAATGTTTGTAAAGGTACTTTTACTGCCACATACATGTAGGGAAATGTAACCCGCTGTGCAGCGCCCTGGGACCAACTCCAGATTGGACCAGTAACTGGTCACATGACATCGACCTTTCGGGGGAAACCGGAGCACCCGGAGGAAACCCACGCAGACATGGGGAAAACATGCAGACTCCACACACAAAGGCCGGAACGACCAGGGTTCGAACCCGGGACCTTCCTGCTTTGAGGCCACAGTGCTATCCACTGGGCCACCATGGATAGGAGCTAAGCTAAGCTAAAACAAGATGAAATAAGATAAGATAAACTAAAAGCTCCTAGTAGACTGCATGCATCATAAGGCCTGTAGCTCGGTGGACACTAGGACCAGGGGGAGGACTGACCTTCCCTTCATTGAAGGTGTAGACTGCTCTGGGGGAGGGGGAGTGACTGGAGCTGGTGTTGGCCTCCTCCCTGCAGGCCTCTGGGCCCTCCACTAGGGGGGGGTCCCCCAACTCTGCCTTCACCGTCTGGGTGCCACTGTCGTGCATGGGCTCTGGAACACACACACACACACACACACATTATGTTGTCGTGCATGGGCTCTAAAACACACACACACACACACACATTATGTTGTCGTGCATGGGCTCTAGAACACACACACACATTATGTTGTCGTGCATGGGCTCTAGAACACACACACACTATGTTGTCGTGCATGGGCTCTGGAACATTATGTTGTTGAATGCTGCTGAATGGAGCCCTAACCCTTAAAATTATGATTTAAATCTAGTTTTCATGTCTTCAGTGAAACCATCATGTCTGGTGTTTGTGTGAGATCTCTTCGTGTCCATATTCAGAATGTGACATGGCAGTGATGAGGAGGAGGATGATGCTGTGTGTGTGTTTGCCATCTTCCTTGGTCTAATATTTACATTTTGAGAGAGCATAGATATTCCTGCTCTTGGCTTACAGTATGTGTAGAAACTATGTATTACCTGTGTGTATTGTTTATTATGGTACAGTGTGTCTTACAGTATGTGTTGGTGTGTATTGTTTATTATGGTGTGTCTAGGCGGTTTCTGTTTCACGTAAAGTATGTACGGTACATGCTTGAATCATGTACCGTTAACATTACATATGTATCTAGTTTGCATGTAAGAAAGAAGGGTTTTAAAATCACAGAAGAAGGGGACGTAAGCGAGCCACATTATAACGTCCAGACAAAACCACACACACACAAGTAACATGTTGGTAACAGTGAGCCACATTAATAATTAATATTATTATGTTAAAATCGCATTACAAAACTACAAACAGCCATTCGAGAGATAATCCCGTGGCTGGTGGACACCAAGGC
Source organism: Typhlichthys eigenmanni (assembly GCA_027564635.1). Taxonomy (NCBI): domain Eukaryota; kingdom Metazoa; phylum Chordata; class Actinopteri; order Percopsiformes; family Amblyopsidae; genus Typhlichthys; species Typhlichthys eigenmanni. The sequence goes on along the minus strand of JAODUK010000526.1, from coordinate 4,016 downwards.
GTGTTAATTCCAGTTTCTCATTCAAATGAATGGTTTCAAGCCTGCATGTGCTTGAGTAATACATCTAGTTTGTTTGTATTATATCCACGGCCCACAGGGAGGTCTTGGTTTAGCGAACATGTCATGGATAATCTCCCTTTTAATCTTGCTGGACTGTGCCACAGACGCCCCAGATCTGCTCTGTGCCGTTATTGTAATGCACACTGACAGAAACATGAAAACTCACAGGCCCACTCTACGCTGTTACTACGGTAACAAGGCCCACTCACCGCTGCCCAGCCTCATGAGCAGGACGTCCTGCAGCCGCCGGTTGAAGTCCCTGAGCTCCTTGACCTCGGCCAGCAGGCTGCCGTACTCCTTCAGCTTCTTGGCCTGCTGCAGCAGCTGCCTGCGCGTCCTTTGCACCTCCTGCTGGAGCCTCCTCACGTCCTCCTCCTGCTGCCGGTAGCTGTGCACCAGCTCCTCATACAGCACCCTGGGTACCGCCGCGCCCTGCCCCTCCTCCGCCGGCCGGCGCTGGTGCTGCCGCTCCTCCTCTTCCTCGTCCTCCTCCTCGTCCTCCTCGGCATCCTCCAGCTCCTCCTCCAGCTCCTCCTCCAGCTCCTCCTCACCCTCCGTGTAGCAGCTGGCGGCGTTCCTCTCCAGGCGGGCCACCACGGCCTCCAGGCTCCTGGAGGAGGGCTTCCCGGGGTCCTGCAGCACCGAGGAGGTGCAGGAGGGCCTCCCGGGGTCCTGCAGAGGCGATGCCTGGCGTGGAAAGGGGAGGGGGGGACACACACCAACCACTCAGAGACACCGCAACGCGTCAGGGAACACACTAAAACGTTACCACGTCATTTGTTTGTCTGTACAGCGGCTTATCTTTTGCCCCTTGCTATGAGGGTCGCTATGGAGACCTCCTTCTGCTTTCTACTACAACACACACACATAATGGCCTTGTCCATAGAGGAATCTCATGTGTCCATCCCTTTGGGGGGAAATACAGCTGGCTTGTTTCTCAGACGTTGTTCCACCGTTCCCTGAATTTATTATGGTAGAGTGGCTCAGGTTAGGAGGTGCTGCTGTCTACCTGCCTTAAGGGGGGCTAGAGACCATAGTTCCATGTCTACCTGCCTTAAGGGGGGCTAAAAACCATAGTTCCATGTTTAGCTGTGTGAAGGGGGGTTGCTCAGAGGATTTGCCTGCTAAAGGGCAGCTGTCCAGAGTGCTGAACTGGTGTTATGTATGTAATGCATACATGTATGTAATGCATGCATGTATGTAAAACATGTTTTTGTATACAATTTGTAAAATAAATCAATAAATACTTGTATCATATGTGCATGCATTTTAAGTATGTTTATGATGTGCATAATATACAGTACATGTGTACCGCATGTATGTGTCTCGAACTTTCATTTATATGACACATTCACACAAATATTACCTTTTTGTGCCTTAGCTGGAGCCTATCCTCTTCAAAATGGTTCTTAAACGATGTTCCTGTATTCTGCAAAGACATCTTGGGAATTTTCATCTTCTTTTGCATAATGCTGTCTTCAAATTCTTCTACAGATTCTGTGAAAGGAAAAATTAGAACCATGAAGATGGCTGTAGCCTGATGTCAAGGAAACATGGATTCTACAGCATGTCATCAGATGCAGCAAACTTGTGGTCAATTTCCCCACTTCAGGCCTGTTGAGTTGTAAGTGCAACACCGAGCCCCGGACCTAAACATGTGCGATGTAACAGGCCAGTTACGTTAGGCTAGCCAGCCTGTCTGGGACCCTGCTGACAGACTGGCTGCTGTTGACACAGGGATTAGTAATCTAGTCCGATGGAGGGTCCTAGCTGGGAGCAGAAGACTATACTTCCTCAACGACACATAAGACGCACTAGAGAATGGGTGGCTCGTGTGACAACAGCTACATTGATTAAGTACGTTCCTTCATAGCACACCTGTGTTAGGAATTTGTCAAGATTCCAACAACGCTAACATACACAATCTTCCATTATTTCCATTTGAAATTATATTCAGATTTAAATAATCATGGCTTTTGTATATTTACAGTGTCAAACATTTAGTTTTAGTTATTTTTCTGTCATAACACTACAAGAGAGAACAATGTAATGCAAAACTAGCTAATGTAAAACTAGCTAGATACCAAGTTTGGTTCTACTGGTTTTACTGGTCTGGACTTTGTGACACTGAGGCTTTTATAGGGGTTGTTAAACGAGTTTAACAGTGTCAACTACTTGGGCTAATGCATTAGCTTAATGGCAGTTGTGCTTCAATTGCCTCCTATAAAATCACATTACTGGTGTTTAATTCGTCTGATCATTGTATTACATTAGCGATACTTTTCAATAAGAAAAGGTTTTTCGATCAGACAAACGCATATTGCTGAATGCTAAGGCACAAAAACAGCCTGGGGAACAGTTTCCGCAGGACACCTCACCAACTAGCTAGAAGGCTAGCTAGCGTTAGCCTCCAGTTGTAAACAAGCAGTGAGACAGGCTAACGCTGCGTGCCACGTAGTAAGAAACCACCACTAACAAGCCGCCCCGCAAGCCCCTCGCAGCGCCACCTGACGCGGTCTCACGTCGAATACGAACGGGGACGAGCTGTCAGGCGCAGATTAGCTGCTAACCGTGTCTCGTTCGGCTTGCTAGCGCCCCAGCTAGCCTCGGCTGGCTGTCAGTAGCGGGACACCCCCCTCCCCCGCGTCGGCCTGTGTGCCGTGGGCCAGGCGGCGTGAGACCAGCCGCAGGGTCCAGCTGGGCACGGCCTGCCAACATACCTGCCAACGCGAGGATCTGAGCGTCAGACGCGCGGCCCGGGCTGCCGTTGTCCCGGTCGGTCCGGTGCACCAGGTAGACCTTCTGGTTGTCGAAGTCCTTCTTGTGCAGCGGTCTGAAGTCCTCCACGTTGAGGACGGACAGCGCGTAGCACGTATCGTCCTCCAGGAACCTGACGAACGCGTACATTATTGTGTCCTCGGCGGGGAGGCGGCCCGGGGCGCTACTCCAATATTAAACATATAAACACACAAAGCGCGGCTGGGGAGAGCGTCTGCGCTCGGCTACTCACGTCTGGCCCACAACGGTGTTCATCCTCAAGGCACAACTAATAGATACACGTACAAGTGAAGTTGTTTTGCATGTGATGGGTACTGTTTTAAAGCAACAACAACAATAATAATAATAATAATAAAAATAATAATAATAAGACATATTAATAATTGTATTTACTTTGTGTTATTTGTTAGTTTAATTATAAATGTTATAAATGTATAAATAATTAGGCCTGTCCTGCTTATGTTGTTTTGGACTACAGCTGTTGTGATTGAAATGCAACTGATGCAGAACTATGTTTAACTTTTATTTTCACCCATATTTTCAATTCACGCGTTTATTTGAGTGGTTATGATGATTCAATATGACAGCTTTCTCATGATGTGTACACTGCAGATGTGAATTCTCCTCATGACACCCAATGTATAGCGTTACAGAACATACTAATATAAATAAAACAGCTATAATAATACCCCGTAACACTGAACAGTGATATTTTTGTCAGTACAATATTGCTGACTTGCTGAATTGCTGACCTTCTCTAAAGAGTCACTGTCACAGTGACTATTTAGAGATGTATAAGAGTCACTGTGACAGTCTGTGTTAAGTGGCTAGAGGACTACACACTGTACAAAGCAAACGTTTCTAACCTGTGGTTGTAGAAAATAATGCTACAGACACAATATGTCATAAGAGCAGTGTAACCACTACTGTGTCATTAAACTATAAAGGGAATGAGAGGCAGAGCAGCTTGTCAACAAGCCTGATGGGAGATTACTGGTAATCTAATTACAATTACAATCAGATCACCTCGCAGATGCTTTTACCCAAAGTAACTTACAATGAGTATAATTACAGTATCAAGCAGGTAGGGTAGACATGTTACTACAGGATGCTAACAGGTACAGTGTTAAGGAGCAGGTAGACATCTTGTTACAGGATGCTAACAGGTACAGTGTTAA
>JAODUK010000525.1:0-13621 GCA_027564635.1 Typhlichthys eigenmanni | reverse complement strand
CCCAGTCAGAGCTTGCTGATGTGGCTCGGGAAAGGGAAGTTTGGGGTCCCTTGCTGAAGCTGCTGCCCCCGCGACCCGACTCTGGATAAGCGGATGAAGATGGATGGATGGATGGAAGGCTTCTTGAATTGCACCAGTGACAGATGTGTTACTATCATCCTTTACAATACAGTGAAACCTAAGAAGATTAAGAATGTGACTTGCCATGTGTCATTAATCTTTAATGAGAGGGAACCGTTTGAGGGTATGTGGATGAGAAGGCTGAATAATTAACGACACTGTACGCGATTGTGACCCATTGACAGAGATGTTGACCTTAGTTGGAACAGATCCTATACACAAATAACTACATATAGCACTACTAATGATAAACGTTGAGCCATATAGAATAAACAAATTGTTGGTAAGACAGGGTATATAGCTACAAAACACATTTACTCACACTAGAAGACACAATTAGAGCTGTCAATTACAAAGGTGGTAGATGAAAGACATTATCTTTTCATTGCAATTTCTCTTCAAGCCTGATAGTTTTCTGTGTCATTTGCTCTTCTCTCAGTGTAAATCATTAAATGTATAAAACCTGTACAAGTATAAAAGTGACAGATGTAACTGCAGTTTAGTCATATTAGTTAGTAATTTCAAAATAAAACAATCATGCATTTAATTTGTTGGGTTAGACTACAATGTCACTATGTGGATTGTGTTTAATGCTTACAAAATAACATAACAGTGAAATTAGCTTGACAAGAAAAAATGCTCGTACATACTCCCTAAATAATGTCTAATGACTATATAATGATTTTGTATTTGTATTTGAATAGACAGATGTTTGAAAATAAAAAGGTTGTGATGTGTGACCACTTCATTACTTTGATAGGATACAAGCAGTTGATTTATAAAGAAGTCTGGTACAAGCTGAAGGTTAAAACAAAGTCTGGGGCAGCGAGGGCCCTAAACAAACACTCCAAAACAATCTAAACCCTGCAAGCAAAGTCAGTTTCAGTTAACGAAAGGGAGCTGTGGCTCAAAAAAACATTAAGCTCGATGCCACTCTGCAAGAGGCCGGAGTTCATCACTACAATGTGCTGTGACATCCTCCCACAGTCACATACACTGGCTCAATGAAGCCAGTCAAGGTTTATAGAACACACTGTGTGCTGTTATTGTGTCAACCTAAAACCTCACTGGCTTTCATACTGTAGCACTGACCCATTGTTGTGCTCAATCATTACCACTAGGTCTAGTAGATATGTGGCAGGCCTTTTAATCAAACAATAGGGAGTTACTTAACACCCAATAATTAATAATGATAAAATACCTAATCATACTTTAGAATAGTTCCATAAACACATATTTAATCATTGAAAATGTTAGTTTTCCATTAAGTCAAACAACATGATTTCTTTGGAAAAATGCACGTCTTTCCTTTAAAGTTTTGAGAGATTAATTTGTCAAAAAATAATTTTAGGAACAAACTACAACTGCGGTTCATTTTTTTGTTAATAAGAAAGATTCCCTCTGTTAGTGCATTTTGTCAGGACACAAGGATGTTATATGGTCCCCATGGTTCCTTTTTAAAGAATACAAACAAACCATATTTGGCTCCAGGAGTGACATATTTCCTGGATTGAAACTCTAACCATACTTTCTCACTCCCAGTCAGATACAGCAGCCAATCAAGTTAGAACATAGAAAAGACCAACTGAAACATAATGGTCAGGGAGAAGTCCAAAAGGTCCAAAAGAACTATGGGGTGTTTAAAACTGATATTCTTTTCAATTTTGAACTGACATCTTACGTGAACAGAAGACGTCACATATTTCAGATGGCGGCCTGTCAATGTCGAAACCTTGGCTTGTGGGATACTTGGCAATGTGCCTATATCCTATATCCCTGTGACCGGGATGTCAAAGCAAAACACCAAACCCAATCAGCCGTCTGTCTATTTAGTATAGTAAGCCAGCCGTCCACATGAACATAACTGTCAGTGAATAGGTCAGCCATGTTTGGTACCTATAGCATGTGGGCACTGGCAGACAGTCTCTTAAATGGACATCCTCTCTTAAAGCCTCTGTGGATCAGCGTGTTTAAGTCATATAGCCCCCCTCTCCCATCTCCACAAAGAAGCATCTCGTTGCACTTACACACCCTCAGCAGGCAAGATAAGTGGCAGAAGACCAGGGAAATATAGGACATAATTGAGGGAATGGGGAGAATGGCTGGACTGTTTGTGCTCACTGAATAGAAGCAATTTATTTTTCACTGTCTAAAGCCTCTAGAGGCAGGCATTACAGAGGAAAAATGAATTTGTTATGTAGAGGTCACTGTGCTGTATTGTACTTGGAGATTACTGGTAAATGCTTAGAAAAGGACAAGTTTGTTTGGTAGAGAGTCAACTGTTTTGAAGCATGTGCCGTGTGTCCTTAAAGACAGCTTGATCCAAACAATGTAAAACGTGATCATTCGGAAACATTCATTGCTACAGCCATTACTCTGTGAACCTCTGTGACTAAACTCTTGGGCATTTTGTTCTGAGCTTGTTATTTCAGAATGCATGGCAACTGTTCAGCCATAGAGTGTATTACCTTCAGGGCTATTTTAGTGTTTCTGGACCCCCCCCCCCCCCATCTATGTACAGTAGAAGCAGAGGCTGTCAATCAATTCCATTATTTATTCCACACCATGCTGGGCAATACTGATACCATTTTGAGACTGTCTGAGGAAAAACACAACAGGATAATTTAAAACACTGTGTAACTAAGGAATCTAAAACCTTTAAAATCATTTGTGGAACGTATAACCAAAGTCTTTATAGGCAAGTCTCGCCACTCGGCAGCCATTTTTTAACTTCCAGACTTTTATTTAGAAAGTACTCAATGGCATTAGTAGGGAGAGAGCCTTAACCACTCTTTCAGTGATCATTGGGACATAAGATACAAATCGACATAAGATACAAATGTTTTTGCGAGTCAAATCTGATAAAAACATCTTAAAACGTTTGGTGGTTTTGCCTCAAAATAAGGCTTAAAAAGCAGTTTGTCTCCAGTTCATTATTCCACTACACATGCGCAAGATTTTACGACACTGACTTCATTAACAGCTGTTGCTAGCTAAAAAACAAAAAACAAACAGCCTTGCTAACACAATGGATATTCTTTTCTAGCGTTAACATGCAAAAGACATTTCTTCTTAATTACACTAGTATTATGTGAATATATTTGTGAAACAGAAATAGAGACTTACAATGTACTAACAAAACATTGCAATTTTTGCTGTCTGTTGCCTACCGCAGGTAGTTGTCTTAATTTTATCATCTGATCATTGGGTGTAAACTTACTAACTAACCTCCAATCTTATTCATTCATACGAAAGAATGATCCTCAATAAACATTGTCAGTACATTAACCACTGCAATAACATGTATGCGAGCCACGTTTGTGTGCCTTAGTTTTAAGGGTGTGCCTTATATGGATTAATGGGTTGTGTGGGCGTTCATTTTTCACCTTGCCGGCTGGTAAGATCTTAATGAAACAAGGCCGTTATGTTTTTACACATTTCACGTGAACTCCTTCATTAATTAATTGTACAAAATCTACTTTTAACAATATGCGTAGGCAGCTGGCAGCTGCTGTCTGTGTGCATTTGTAATACATTATCCACCTCTTCCACGCTTGTTCAAAGACAGTCCACCACATTTTGTAACTGTCGCAAAACCTCGACTGAGCGCTTACTGTATTTCACGGATGTTCTTCCAACTGTCACATTTGGCATTTCAGAATTCTCCCATAGAGCTCCATTCAAAATTCTCGAAGTGGCATGTCTCTTCTATATAATGTCTCTGGTATAACTCAGCTAAGTGTGTGTGTCCTTTTATATGTAGAGCCTTTACTGAAAGCAAAGTAAAATAAGATAAATACACACACAGTATGTGTTGGGGCTAACTCAGCAGCAAACGACATTCTGGTTAGATAACTTAAAGCATGTCATCAGGGCTAATGTAGTTAAACATTTCACATTACCTGTTATATCATTCAAAATAATTGATAATGCCAACAGCCTAAATACCATCCAAGTGTCCCGTTTCTACATAAAGAGAGGAAAAGTATACTGTAATACTAAAATATAGATACAAAATAGAGATGGGGATAAAGGATTGCTATCCAATATTTCAGTTAGTGGGAGTGTTACGAGGTAGATAGTACCAAGGTGGATTCTGAGGTGGATCGTAAAAGGTGAAGTAAGAATCTGCAGGTACAGGTTGTCTGCGATGTTGGCTGCGTGGGACAGCTGGAAGTGCAAGACAACTCAGAGATTCTTCACAACTGGAGAGGAGAACGCTGCAGTGTTCCCAAGGGTAATGGGTAGGTCTACTTGACACAGCTCACCTACTGTAGCAGACAAACTGTACTGAAGCAACGGGCTTGTCTTTTTACTTACAGTAAATACAGGAAAGGCTGTCTATTGCCCCCCGTCTTTATTCAGCTTGGCTTCAAAGCTGCAGCAGCCTTCCTACTGGCTAGCAGCTTAAAGATACACGCATACAAGACAGCTATTTCCCACTGGCCAAAAAAAACAATATTAGTAAGAAAACACTGTGCTAATTCAAAACAACAATCATCTAATTATATACACAAAATATTATAATCTACTTGAACAATGCACTACCAGACACACTGAAGATTTAGGAAGACAGAAAGACAAAGTCACTGTGTAGTGGATGTGAAGGTGATCAGTATTTGTCTTGGTATACCTCCTGTTTGGCTGGCCTGTCTGCCCTGTCACCAGCCATCAATTCAACCCGGTTCACTCAATGTCTGTTGGCCTCAATCTTCCTCTGCCACATTCACAGGCATGGGGCCTTTCGAGGATGAGGCATTTCCTCATTACATGCAGTTATTTGCACTCATATTATCAAATGTACACACACACACTTTTACACATGACTGACTGAATGAATGTGTGCATGCATGTGGGCAACACAGAAAATTACATGGCTGTATGCTGGTGGGATGAGTATGCAGCAGGAGCTGTATTTTGAAAGGTCACTCCTCAGTTCTCAGGGACTGTATCGATTCATCATCCTCCTGTGGATGTGGAGCAAAATATCATGCAACACACCAACCATTCACATGTTTGTATTATATAAAGAATATGCACTAAACCCGGAATTTCCACTGTGCGCATCTCTGTCACATTCCTGTCACATTTTCAATGCAAGTGAACCAACAAAGCATCCCAGAAGCATCTCAGGAGCGTCCCAGAAGCGGCTTTCCGCTGGGCTCCGCTAGAAATAGGCGGCAGTTCTATTTTTTGACTGAGGCGCTTCTGGACGTTTTGAAAGCTGCGTGCTTTACTCAACCATAGAGGTGAGTTTATTTTCTTTGTCTATGGTCCAAATTGCCATGTAATCACAAACAGACATTGCCTTTTTACGCTTTCAGTTGCTTTCTCTCTTCCTGCTCTCGTTGCTCTCTTCACAAACACTCCTTCTCAGCCTCGTTGAGTGTCTGCAGTCTGATTGGCTCCCTGATGGATGACGGCCTGATATGGAACCTGCTCTGAAGCATGGGGCTTTGTGTGTCCGTCTCACTTGCTTCATTAAGGGGGTCCCTGTCCTTCAGACCTCCCTGTCACTGCCGGCTGTCTGCTAATCAACAGGGCCAATTACAGCCAGTTATGTGGCATTGACCAGCAGCCGAGAGCCCCGCCGCCTTTTATCCTTCCTTTCACGAGGAAAAGTGAAAGCTATCACTTGTGGAAATCACTTCCACTGACCCAGGAGTCAAGCCGTAACAGCAACAGAAAGGGACTGTGTGTAACTGTATACAGCGCCGTATCAACAGAGATTCATTTACCAAACTTTTTTGCATGATTGCCACAGTTAGAGTTTCAGCCTGCAATCCAATACTCCTTCAGACATCCCTTGGGATAGAAGCTTGCCTAGCGGTGCTGGGCACCCATAGAGTGTGCTGCAAATTGGAAGTAATCCTCAGGCCTGGTGGATGAAACCAGCAGGTTGGTATCTATTCATAATTCATCACTCGACAGCAGCGAGGTGGAGAAAGTTATGTCCTTGTAATAAAGCAGGAGGAGACATCTCCGGAAGGCACCGGCGAGATCGGTCTGATCAGCCTCTGTACTAAAAAGGTCCCAGGTGGACAGCACACTTGTTAAGAACCGAATGAAATGGACCAGTGTGGTATACTAAATTTCACATCATATTAGACCCTACAGTGGTCTGCCCTTGTTGCTCAGGAAGGGATTCGCTGACAGAATCTCTCTGTGTAACTGTAAAACTTAAATGTGACAGCTTTTAACCCTGGATAGTTAATGGTATAGCAAAAAGAAAAACTCTGGTTTACCTTTATCAGTATAGCCATTTGTCATATCACTTAAGACACATTAGTTGTTTGACATGTTCTGCACAATCACATCTCACATATTGTCAGCTAATGCATACTGATATTAGTATGTCAGGCAGTAAAAATAAACATCTGTTATTTGCAGTTTCGTTTTCATCTCCAAAAATATTTTTTATTTTTTAATTTTTTTTTTTTTTTTTACATGCCCTTTGCAACATCACAGAAAGGTTTGAACAAGGTCATCGAGTTCATTAGTTGAACACGCTAACACAATCAGTAGAACTTTCCTTTTGATGACATGACATTGCAGGTGACTTTGCAAATGCTTCTGCGAGACACTGAATGCCTGCAGCTCTGCCACTGACCAGCAGGGGGCGGAGGGGAGGGGGAGGGGCAGCAAACAACGAGGATGAGAAAGGACAAGAGAGGGTGCAGTGCGCCAACCACAGAACTATAATACGCCAACACAGCAGGGGCGATGGCCGAGGACAGCTCACCTCTGCGGTGCTAGTGTGAGGAGAGAGGGACAAATGTAATAGAGGGGCTGTGGAAGTACACAGTCAGAGCAAGAGGTCGTGAAGAGAAGAGCACGGGGGACAGTGAAGTACAGGCGGAGACCTGCTCTTCTTGGGATCAATAACGTTGTCTTACCCTGAAATGGACGAGGTCACAGCGGGTCACAACAATTAAAGACAGTGAGGCAGACAACAGATATACAGTAAGGTATGTATGCTAGCCTGACAGGCAGGGAGCTTGAGGTGCCATGCTATCGTTCGTTCACCGATTGAAGGTCATTACGACTTGTTGCTCATGTACTTCTCTTCCAGATCTCACTGTACGATGATGTGTTATTAGAACAGTATTGAAGAGAAAAACAAAAAAATAATAAAAAAAGTAGCATATACATAGTATTATTTATTTGTTTTGGCATTTAAAGTTAAAATTATTTGACTGTAAACTAGCCCTGTTTTTATACATTACTATAAGTTGGTACAATTACAACTGTCTTGTATTTTTACATTCAATAAAAAAAAATAAAAAAAAAAACAGTATTGATAATAGATGCAGCAAAGATGATAGGGTGTCCTAAAGTCCCATTTACTTAGTTTACAAACCATTTACACCTGGCTGAAAGTGACATTCAAGCTACTACTGTATTATGTACACATCTCAGATTATTTGTATTGTCTTCCTCAAAAATGTTTCCCACACCACGCCACTGTTTAGAAAATGTAAGGGACAGTAATTTCTGCATATTTCTCCCTTCTCCTATAGTAGCTATACAACATAACACAGAACAGTTAGAAAATAGTACCATAGGGCTACACCATTTAGCATTTTGTGACTTTCAGTCATATTTTTGCTTTGAACATTTCTTAAGAATAGTGCTAAAATCGCGCCTCATCTTGTTGTCGTAAACCCAATATCGTGTACCTCTTGTGACCCAAGTGTATCATCACACCCCTGTTCAGATGTGTAGTGTGTCCCTAAAGTGGTATGTATAGTGCAGTTAATGAATGGTAAATTATTAATTAGCTCTTGGATGACTAAACCTCATGTACAAAATGTGTTTTAGGGTTTTAGCTGAATTAATCGAAAAATGTATTACAATTAATCACCCTTGACTAAAAATGATCCACAACTGACATCTGACATGCCTCGCCTAGGATTACGTCATAATAATATATTGGCAACATGTACTGGGTCATGCAGATTTGCGCATGTTATTCTGTGTTGTCAATATTTCATCTGAGCCTGGCCTACTTCAACATTCCACCCACTAATCCTCTGCCATTGGGAACTGCCATGCTGCCCACTCTCAACCGCTCTCATACTCTCAAGCTAAAAGAGAAACAACATATTTGTTGATAACACCCTGCTAAATTTAGGATGAACGATGGACAGTCCCATTGAACCATGAACCTAGACTGAGCAGGCCCCAATCAGGTAGCACAATGCATATTATACAGTATATGCTCATGAAGGTATTGCCATTATATAAAGCAATACATTTCCATACTAAATAAAGCTACAGTATATACCATTACTGCGATCTGTCATTTCAAATTATACATACAATGATTGGTTGGCGATGCTGCCCAGCCCTAACCCATACTGTGTGCATGTTTCATCAGATGGCTTGCATGCATGTAAGCATGTTTTGTAGACGTGTCTGTGCTTATTTTGCACATCCCTTGTTCCCTGCCAAGCTGAGCCTAATAATGTGCAAATAGTGAGGTCTGGAAGCAAGGTGTAATTAGCCAACATGGTTAATTACAGGAAGACTGCTAAAGCAATTAGCATCCCAAGTAAGCAACAAACTACTGCAAAATCCCTTTCTCGACACAGAGGGAGATAATCTAATGCCACTTCATTGACAATCAACTAGTGATCAATCTTTCAACAGGGTAAATGACACCTTGACTGCAAAGCATTTAGAGACATGGCTGCATTGGGCCAGCTGCATAAAAACTAGATTAGTAGTCATTTGATGAATATGCATGTGTGCATGATTATCATTTACTATTGTGACAATAGGATTGGTTGAAAAATGGTACATTAAAGATCCCTAATCAGTAGATTATCAACATGAGATTATAATCTAATTTAGGTAATGCAGGGGTTGTTCTCTGACCTATTTTAATATTTGACCCTCGAATATAACCAATAGTTTGTGCAGTCCATACTGTACAGACATCAACAAAAATAATATGCATGCTGTACAACAAGCCACATGCATAGAGACAAATTGAAGAGTAAAGTGAGCCGGTTCATGATAAGTAGTGAGATGTTTAGTCAAGGTAATGAGGGATTATACGACTTGACAGAACCACAGCAGAAAGAGAGCGTACGAAACAACAATTCACTGCATCTACTCATACAGATAAAATACCTGTATATAAAAAGCATATAAAGCCCAGTATCTAAATATAAGTATACGCTCCTGCATACATGTGTGCAGGCGGTACACGTATGCTGTCTAATACACACACACACACACACACACACAGTGAAACGCAATACTCAGAGTTAGTGCTGAGGTGCGGTAAATGCCACCGCTTCTCAGCTCTCAGCGATGAAAGCTTAGCGAGAAGTGGAGAGGGGGAGCGCATATAGGCAGACTGTAGAAGGAGACAGGGCAGAGAGTGACTCAGCTACGCTCCCAAAAAGCCTTGCAGGAGGACGAGAAGGAAAAAAGGTGAGGGCGATGGATGAGCGCGATAATTAGACACTAATCTGGGGTGTTGGCGCTCGTGTTCTCCAGCAGGAGCTATTTGCCATAGGTACAGGATATGGATAACATTTAGCGGTTAGAATCAGCTTCAAATGACCATAGATAGCTCAGCAGACACACAACACTTATGTTCACGGTAAATAGAGAAAAAATAAAAGCAACATCTAAGCTCTGCCATGCTACAATGATGTGATGCGGAGCTCTTTTATACATAGCGTGCTAAGGCGCTGTGCGCTTGTTGATGTGCCACTTTGGCTACTGGCTAATGGGGCACTGCTTGCACGTCAAACATAGATCCATTCTGACATCACACAAGAAGTCAGCACTGGTTATGCTGGAGTCGGGATGAAACAGCATGCAGAACAAAGACACTTGTCGCGTTGTGCACAGCGTAAGATCACACAGCGTGCACACTCGTTCTCCCTTCGTATCGTGCAAACACAAATAAAACAGACACAACCACGTCCCGATGTACAAATTATTGATGCCGTTTTGAACACGCGCGCCCTGATTTGCATCGGGGGTAACAACTCCAGTGTCTGTACCCCCACACGCACAACAGTTGAGAGATCCACTGAAAGTGTTGCCGGGGTAGAAAAGAAAAGGAGAATGAGTTCTGACAGCTTACTGTCATGCCAACTCATGGCTCACGATTCTGTCTTTTTTTTTAAAAAATTTTAAGAGTAAAAAGAGAATAATATATAGAGATGAATAATTCATCCTAAAACAGTGACAAGCTAGTAGAGAGGAGCAGTGTCTGATCACTTGCTGCTGTGGTTCCATGTGATTATTTAGATGATACATTCACAATGCGTCCCCAATGTCCAGGAGTGACGTGTCCTTTCCACCTCCGAGTGTGTTGGACCCTGTCAAACTGGAATACGGCAATAAGACAGCATCAAACACACACTTGTTTTTGCACACACACACACACACACACACACACACACACAGGCAAACAGATATTCACAATAAGAACAAACCAACACACTATAGTATTAGCACACACCAAAATGAGGCTACTGCACGTCTATATAGAAGCCTTTACAGACAGAAATGTATTTGTCACAATAAAGAACATATGGGGTGCAGGGCAATGCCTCTGCCATCTTTGTTTCTCGCACCCCCTTCCCCCAAAACAAACGCAGAAAACCTTCAAGCTGCAGCTTGCAGACAGTTCAAAGCCAAGCATCCGCAATAGAGTGGAAAGACACAAACAGCTCTGACAGCAGAATCCAAAACGTATGCTCCCCCGAAGGGTGAGGATGTTAAGCACAACCTCATCACATCCATCTATCACTGTGATACACACGGACACATTAGGGGAAAGATAGATTTTTTAAATGAGGCAGAAAAGCAGAAGGGATTCTACCTCCTACTTTGAACTTCCATGAAAATGACAAGTTGGAGAAGACATTCGGCTAAAACATGAAAAGAAAAATGTGCAAAGTAAATGTGTAATGCCTGCGCAGTCTTCTCACACAGAACTAACATTTATTTAGCATATACTACAATCTATCCTCCTTTCCATGCATCCCAATAAGCAAGCATCAAAGAAATTAAGAAAGAAAGGAATCCTCCAGTGGCAGGTTCTACCGATCTCCACAGCTTTATTCACTTAATCAGTTTGCTTCTTACTTTCAGAAAGAAAGTAAAGCCCGGCTGCAGGTCATCCCACCAAGGAGTATGAAAAGCAGTAAAGATCGGGGGATAAAAAATATACGTAAAATCAAAAATTTTCACAAATGAGGATCTTACATGCTGTGTGTTTGTGTTGTTGAATAAATCATCCTCATTAATCATCTGAGCCAGTTGACCAAATGCTACATGTTTAGAGCCCAGCTGACTCCAACACACTGTTAATGATTGAAAACACCCATTTAATGAAAGATTAATGAATCAAGGCAAGCTCTTAATACCCCTGCACTATGCTTGCGTGCCTGTCGTACAACAGCACAACATAAGGGCCTAGTCGGTGTCATTAACAGGTTCAGCTGAGGGAACCGCATCACAGCGCATCTACTTTTGCAAATAAAGAATATAAGAAAATGTGAATGTAGAAGAAGGGAACATGTAGTCATCTGTAGGCATTTGTCTAATTAGGCATTGGGCTAACCATATGTTCCTGTCTTCTCCACAACCCTCAAACGTACAGCAAAATGATAATGGTTAAAGGCCATGCAATGTTAATGGATATTTTGTTACATAACCCTTGGACATGCATGGAAAACAAATAGGCCTATGACATCAATCTTTAGACAAAACAATGGAACAACCAATACTTGGCCGTATACCTGCTGGACAGGCTAATTAAAATAAATATATACAATTAAAACATTTAAGGGCTTCTCTAAGTGCATGGCTGAATGACAGACAACATAAAAGGTAGATGTAACCTAAGACAACAAATAGGCTGTGTTATGAGAGCACGGCTCAGCTATACAGTATTGTTTGAGACCTTGGATGGTTCCAGGATCATTTTTTATAGTTAATATACAATGGAATACAATTTCAAGGTATTACATTAATCCTGAAACCCTGACAGTGTAGCATCCAGCCCTGATCGTTATTATAAATGCTCTCTACTGAGCATAGAATACCCCACAACATAAAAGAGAAAACTTGCATTATAACAATAAAGCTACATGTATTATGCATTCTCAAAGCTAATCCTAAAATTCGTAGGAGAAATGCCGTAGGCTACAGTGTGATAAAAGCACAAACAAGCACATTTGGATGTAACTCTTGGCAATATCAAAACCACCATAGTAGCTTATCCATACTAGGGAGTATTATTTTATGGCTGGCCAGTCAAAGCACTTCTATGGCGGCAGCCATGGAAATACATACTGTAACATGAAATGAGCTGGAGAGCTTGACAAGTGAACCAACTCTAACCCACACGCACACCAACACACACACACCACGATAGATCCATAATGTGATTTAGCCTGTGAGCTGCTGTATGGTCTATTATCCTAAAGATGAATGTCTTCAAATAATCATCTTACATACAGTAAGGATTTTAGCTGTCAAAATCTTTGTGCTCAAAATACTAAAGACCATGTGTGAACTTGTCAGAAGTAGGATTCTTATTGTCTGGTTTTATTTGTGTGTGTGTTTTATTTGGGTTTCATGATTGCATGTTTTATAATCTTAGATTATTGTATAGTTGTTTTATTGGTTTTATGTATTTTGGACTAAGGATCCTGAACTAATTACTAATGACTGGCAGCTGAGACTCTTTGAGCGACACACCTCATTTCCTGATTGAGGGATGGGGCGTGGTCAGTTGCTGGTGGACAGTTGAAAAGAGAGTGTGTGGGAAGGAGCAGGAAGCTTGTTTTGGATCAAGTGTCTGGAATCATCGGGAGGAGTGGAGGACCGGACGAGACAGGACCCGAGAACCCCGGATCCAAAAAGAAAAGAGCTGACTGAATGCCTACTGCCAGTACCAGCAACTGCCTTTTATAGACTGCTTATTTTATAAATGTAACTTTACCATTTCCCTGGAATCAATTTTAACAGTGGAATCATCCTCAACTGTGATTGCTGGTGTCCATGATAGAACTTTCTCCCTGTGACAAACTCATGTTTGCAGTCAAGAAATCATCGCTTTACTGAAAAGTATAAAATAGACAAAATAACATCTTTACATGCGTCATTACATCGCCTAGACCCGAGGACTGAAACAGAACTGAATGAATAGTGCAAATCCAAAACAGCCATGTCACACTTGTGCGGATGCATTTCAGATCCCTTTAAGGTCCATTTATGCTTAGGTGTCAAAGCTACGCCATAACCAACGGATAGGGTGTAACCTATATACTTCTCCAAAAATGTAACTAACTGTAACGCCCTGTCGTGCGAAGCGAGGGCAGACGAACGAAAAAACACACTGATGGCCGATGCAACGAGCCTCACGGCTCGTCTTTTAATCAGATAGAAAACCAACTCAAACTCAACAGAAACGGCGTACAGTTACGTAACACAGGAACGTGAACAGAAACGAGAATCAACG
>JAODUK010000524.1:0-13621 GCA_027564635.1 Typhlichthys eigenmanni | reverse complement strand
GAGTGCTCTGTCAATTGTGACATTAACAGACGCCACAGAAGTCCCAGTTCAGAGTAACTGACACTGTCAAACGCCACGTGAGTCCCAGGTCCAAGGAAATGTCCAATAGCACTAGACACTACCAGGACCGCTCAACAACCGTAGCACGTGTCTGAATTGGAGACTTGGCTTCTGCAGTAATAGCCACCACCATCCATACATAGTCCGGGACCATGTCAGCATCACCTCGTTACAACATTCCTCCACCGAGCAGGAGATGACCAACAAACATCCAACCACACACCTCCAACAAATTATGAAATATGCATTTAAATTATGTTTTTAATGAAACAGGCAAAGAAACGGGATGGAAATACATTTATAGATATGATCTACTATTGACCTATGACCTGTTATGAAATGATCTTTGCAAAGCAATATTTTGCTATTATAGCACACTGTGACCATAACGATAGCACTGTAGATTTTATTTGTGATAAGAACAATGATACAGTCATTGTTCCCAGACAGGCCAAATATTGCATAATAAAATCTAGTATTATATATTTTCTGAAATAGCAATGAAACACATTTTTTTGTTCACCTTTTTCTGTGTTTCTTAAGTTATGTAAGTATAACATCGGTACTAATGGCAAGCACTTAGACTGTCAGCATCTGATGGATGGTAGAAATTATCCCACACATCAGATGGGGTTCTCCTGTGTTCTATTAGGCCCAATAATTATAACAAATGATGTCCGGGCACATTCAGCCCCAATGTTATTCTTTCACATATGGTGAACAATTAATTCTTATTGAAGGACCCAATTTGAAGACAAATGACTTGACTTTACTTTCCTGTACACACAAATCTTTGCCAATAAATTAATGTGACGCAAAGAACTGCTGATTGCAGGATATTTATCTGTGCAGCAAAGTGTTCAGCAGAATGTGATTGTGCATGCGTTCCCGCCATGTTCACTAATAGGATGTGATAGTAAGTTACAGTGCACAAATAGTGTCATGCAATACACTGTAGATATTACAGTAACCAGTTATTGTAAAGCTATATATATATAGTGTCGATGATCTATATAATTAAACAATATAACTATTAAAATTTTAAATGGTCAAATATATTTAGACATGCAAGGTTTTTCTTTTCTATTTGACCACACAGTATCTATCACAAATTATGCTTTCTCACTGTAGTGTCAAGGTTTGATCTTTTAATATTAAGTCAATATTATTTATATATATATATAATTATTATGATTATATTATTATATATTTTTTTAATTCAGGACAAGCAATTAAAAAAAGCATGGAATGCCCTATGTTTCCAATGTCTATTTGGACAGATGTCATTTTGGACAGACTCTTTATTCAAGCTGAACTTTGTGTTTGAGGTGGTGCATGCCCCAACATGCCCTGACATGATTTGCTATCTCACTGGAAGTTGGAGGTTATGGATTAAATCTAAATTAAATCCTTACTTTCCATTATTACAATTTAGATGCACAGATATTTTAACTTTTAGGTATTTAGGTATTACATTATGAACCTCACCATGTTAAAATATGAAAATAAATAAACAAACATACACCAAAATGTTAGACTGGGCTAATGGTCATGTCATTCCCAATTTTATAAATGTGTGCAAAGAATAGAAAAGACAATTGCCTATCGGAATTCCGAGTGTAGCCTACATTGCATTAGCTCACAATATGTCATATTTGCATGCATACATTTTTGTAATTGCTTAATTATTATATTTTATTCTCATTCTTATTCTTATTCTCATTATTATAATTTGTACTATTTATTTATTTATTTATTTATTTATTTATTTGACAAATGCTGGACCCATTACGTAAGGGGTTTGGCCCCTTTTAGCCTTGGCAATGTTAGATCACATGCTCTGATTTGATTTCAATACACTGTGGTAAACAAGACCACATTGTCTTTAGAGGAATACTGTACATGAATATTATAGTTTGAGTGAAGTCTTTCAATAAAGGGTAAAACTTTACTTTTCTTTATTTGACTGGTCACTGCTCCCAGTCTATTTGTTTAAACTGGTTTTTAACTAGTTTAATATTTGTGCTGTAAAGCTCACAGGATGGTGCCAGTGAATAGTTCAGTTTGCCCAGAGTTATTGCATCCTGGTGATTTTCTTTCCCTGTTGCCTTGACAACTTACTGTACCAAAAACTGGAACAAGTTGTGTTTACTCATTATGCTGGCTCATCTGAGATCTTGGGCTGTCCAACGGCTGTTTCTTTTCTATGCATGCCTCTTAACACGGAAGGCAGACACTCTAGGAGAATTGCTCCATTTTCTGATTGAAACCCTGGTTTGGATATGAGTGCACTTATGTCTAGTGGCTCAGTCATTTCAGAGCTGGGGTTGTATTTAGGGATGGCACGATCCAGTTTTTTCAGTCCTGATACTGATACAGGTACCAGCACTTTGGGTATCGGCCGATACCGAGTACCGATCCGATTCCAGTGTTAAATTAAGTTGCAAAGTAAATGACAGCCAATCTCTATTCTAGGGTTTAGATGCATTTTATAAACCTGCTGCTGATAGTGTGGCCAGGGTAGGTTAGACATTGCTAATGCTTGACAGTAGACCTACGCGTGTGTCACGCCGAGGTCCCGTGGCGGGGCGGGTCCTGCTGTTCCGGCGAGCTCTCGCACCCCTGAGTACTGATAGCTGATCTGAGACAGGTGACGATCAGGGCCTCCCACACCTGTCTCCTATGTGTGTGATTGCTGTCAGCGTGTATATATAGGGTTATTTTTCTTCCACCCCTTGCGGGTGATTTTGCTTTCATTCATGTACTAGCTGTTTTGTTGCTCTTTGTGTTTTTTAAACTTTGCATATATTTATTTATTTCCCAGTTGTTGCCTCGATCCTTAGAGCCTTACATTGTCCAATTGTCACGATAATGATCCAGCTATTTAAGTCAGTAACGGACCAATTTCCGATCTCAGTATCGTATCGGTGCCATCCCTAGTTGTATTTAATCTTAAAACATTAGACTTAAATAGGCCTTATTTCCTAAAATGAACATGCAGAGTTAATCTGAGTTGGAGAATTAGTTTAATGACTCAAGTTTAAGAGATTTGCTACAAGGTTCATTAATGAGGCTCCAACATCACATTTACTGTATGGTCTGCAGTTTTACAGAAACTTTTCTTGAAGAAAGGCCGATGCCATATTAGTATAAAGGTCTGATAGACCAGGGCAGATAGAACAGTGTCTTACATAGACATTGCCTTTCTATTGGGTCAATCTGACAACTAATAAATAACACAAATGCAGACACACAGAAACACAATCATTTGTTTTTAAAGAAATCACTTCCTTCATCAGTCAACAGCAGTGAAATATCATCTTACAATGCTTGCAGAATATTGCCAGGTTGTATTTTCTCTATTTTGGTGTTAGTTTCACATAATATTTATTTCTATAAGACATGCCTAGTATGGACACTAACACTTTGTGATAGGTGTCTGCACTCAGAAGACAAGTTTATTTGTAGATGTTTTGCTCCAATATGGCTAAAATAAGCCTACATATTATAGCATATTCATTAAAAGTTCTCACTGCCCCTCAACATAAACAAAAAGATGTAGTCAACATTTTTAGCACCTTTCGCAAACATCATGGAGCAGAGTGTTATTTGGTGATACAGTTTCCACATATAGTTTCACATATAACTTTATTTTGCTCCTAAAGAGTGAGACATTCAGTTCCTCATTGCTAACAAGATATTAAGAAGTTTCTTGAGGCAATACAAGGCTTTTTAAAAGTGTAATATCCCCCCCACACACACACACACTTTTCTCACTACATGTCAGGCTTCACACAGAGGCTGACACAGCTAATCAAGCCTCTGTTATATTGCGACCATCAGAGATAACAGTTCAGGAATATGGGTCATACCATCCTCTCCACTGAGCCTACCAATTGACACCAGATCCACACTAATGAGCGCGGCCCAATTGTGTTGTTGAGACAATGATACTGGCTACATCAATGCAAACCTTTCTCAAAAGGGCAGCGAAGGAACAGGCTGCATGTTAATACATAATAGTTGCATCTCTCTCCTTTCCCTTAAAAATTCAAATTAATTACAAACCATTGTGACGTTAAACATAATAGCTGAGACAAGCTGTCACCCAGACTGCATCTGCATATCTCTTACCTGCATCTTTTGTGTTTCAACAACGGAAAATATTGTAGCCATACATGATTTGACATCTGACATACTATGCTGCAATGACCTTAGTTGGTTACAACTGTTGTTTATTTAATGCAAGGTAGTTCTAACAGCAAGACATGACACATGGAGAGTGAATGAACTTATAGTATTACACAGCATACTGGACTTATTGCAGGGTGACCTTTGTTTCTCCAACAGCAACAGCAGCAGTTGTTAATCTCTAACAGCAGTTGTTAATCTCTAACCGGTTAATCACACCCAATTCATTCTATATACGGAAGTGAAGTCACTTAAGATGCAATGATGTTTATAATAGTGATAAAAGGTCTGATGCTGTCTGCAGCTTCTGTCATCACAGTATTATGGATGACACATGCATTATAGTGGGGAAAACGTATCTGACTGCATATCCATGTCTGTAGAGCTGGAGCATTACTGTATGTGAATGACGTGTTTCTTGGGTCTGCATATGAAATTATGTTAATTATCATTCGTGCTGGAGGCTGATCAAGGAGATAATGGGAACGCATGCGTCCTCTGACTCGCAACCAGACGCCACATGTGCTCACTGTGGTCCTCACTGGCCTTGTTAGACACCGTAGGCTATCCATTACGGTGGACCAGCCCGTAGAGATCTTTTGGATCTCAGTTCAAGGCCCCAGCGAAGCAAACATGTCGGCGGCCGGGGGTTGAACAGCAGGTGACCTCCCCTGTGCCGTTCTGAAAGGCATGTCCCAGGGACAAGCAGCGGCCCTTGGATGGCAGCATCCAGGCATAATGGACACAGGAGATGTGAGAGTATAACAGCCTCAAAGGGATTACAACTTTAGTCATGGTTTATTTTATTATTTTATATGACGTTTTAGAAAGGATGATGAAGTTGAGTTTATATTACCATACAATGCATGTACAGTATGCAGTGGGCAGTGATTTGTTGTTTTTATTAACTGTAACCGTGAATGTGACTTGTTGATCCTATGTTATATAATGTGCCTATTTAAATGAGAAACAGGAAACACAACTGTTTTAATCATATGTTTCTAATTTATAGCAGCAACTGAAGAAATTTAGGAAATAAGTTTTTCAATTAATCTTTAATATAATTTTAATCATCTGCTTACTTATGCATTCCCTCTGGTTAACTGAGAGTGATTGCTTCATATTATACACCATCTACAATCTTATTCAGCCTTTAATTCTGTGGTACCATTACATATTGTCAATTCATTTCCGATGCTTAAAAGGCCCATGGTGAGATTACCACTTAAAGGCAATTTTTATGACAAATGGCCATTAGATTTCTTTGGCAACAACTTTAATGTTTCTGATGAATATAAACTTTAGCTAAATGGATAATTTTCCTTTAAAATCATAGGCAACATGTGTCATCTTAATCACTTTGGGGCGCTGCATTGAATATTAGCTTAGTATACCCCAGAGAAGATGTGTAAATTAGATTTTACACTCAAATTAGCAATAACAATAAGTACAAATAATACAAATCTCTGGAAATTGCATTATTACAATATTTTCACACCGTCTATTCATAATGATCATAGTGGAACATTCCAAAAGAAACTAAAATCACAGTAGTGTAGCATTATGGAAATAAACACATGCACATACTTTATAATATGCATGGACCTTTATGTTTTGACTTAAATGTATTTGAGTTTGCTGAGAGATTGAGATGTTGGGTACTTTCTGAGTGGTTGTTGAAGGGTAGCAGCTTTTCAAAGGGGATATGGGGGTTATTTCAGAATAAATACTGTATGAAATATATACTGTCTTTAGAATGTTTATCAAATGTTTTAACGCTGATGTATTTATATCAATATTACTAAATAGTTTTGAAAGGTTAGAGATTATGCTATACGAGTGGAAAATGAAAGGTTAACATTCTTGAGATGGCCTAATGAATTCCACAGAAATTATCTCAAAGAGGCAGGGAAATTATGCAGTACATCATTACATATAATTTACAAAATACTGTTGTTGAGACAACACTGTTTTTCTCCTGATGTCTCCAAAAGGTTAAGATTTGCATATAAATGGACTATGTTTATTTTCCCCCATGCAGCTCTTTATTTTACATTTTTAGTTTTCGTGGTGATGTTAAGCTCTTTCACTAATGGGGCACAATTTTACACAAAGTCTCCACACTGCACACAAAGGACTGGTGCAACTGTATCATTCTTGTATCATATCAATCACTGGATATTTCTCAGTGTAATTGTTCAAACTATGGGAGTTGACACTTTTCAGTAGTTGAGAAAGAATATTTCACAATATATGTCACAACCTGCGGTGATGGATTTCTCAAGCCTCGTGCATGTGCGCCGTAGAATAGCATCAAGTATGGTACAATTGGATATTTCGTTTTTGTTGACTATATTTTTATAAATGTATGTTTTCATTTAGCAGTAACATTAAAGATACTGTATCACCAAGTGTGCTCGCTAAGGCCCGGCTGTTGCTTGAGAGGTGCAGACACAAGCATGGACTATGGTGTATGATTGTTATGTCATGAAAAATACTGTCCAAACTGTCTATAAACTATCTATATTTTGTTAAATAATATATATATATACTGTATTGTGTACTGGGAGCAAGTTCTTTTGGGTGCATTTCAACCACTTGCCCCAAAACACTAGCCTCGCGAGACCATCCTGATCTCACAAGCTTCAGTTTAATTTCGCCGTGAGAATCAGTCTGGAAAGCCTCGGAATAATTTTTTATGTGTCCGAGTAGCAACATAACTTTCGAATCAGCTCGTGTTTATAGCTATACTGGTGTGGTTTAGGTGTGCGGACCATGGTGCCGACAGCGAAAACTACCAGATGGTTCATCCAATCACCTGCCAAGTATTTTTTTGAAAGTACAGCCATTCACACACCATTTCAATGTACGGTTCCCCAGATGGACTTGTGACAACAATTCCTCTGGCATGTCAGGTTACCAAAACACAGCCGGTCATGCCTAGTCAGATCCTGCCTGCCTGTTCCTGGCCCTCGTGTTACATAGTTGATTATGCCATTAGTTCCAACAGTTTCTTGTTTCACTCAGTGTTTTCTCTATGTTCCATGTTTATGCTCCAGCCCAAGTCTTCCCTATTGCTGTGTGTCTTTGATTGTGTTAATGGTTCCACCTGTGTCTGGTCTACCTTCCCCTTGTTGTTGTTGTCCAATGGTCCGTCTTCACCGGTCAGTCTCCCTGTCTATTGAAAACCTTGAGTTTCCCCTGTTCCTTGTTGGGTTTTGTTTGTTTATAGTGCTTATGTGTTGTTGTGTGCATCATGGATCACAATATTGAATATTCATTTTTATTACAAGTTTCACATGTGTCAAGTAAATATAATAAGAGCACCTACACTTCTATATTGCACAAAACGGGATACTCAGTTATAGATACAGTTGTTGGACATGCATGGATATATAGTTATTTGATTCTTATTATTGTATTCTTATTAGTGAATACAAGGTTCACTTGGTTCAGTGATATACATTGTAAATAGTGGATGTACCAAATGCATTATTTTCACTGTGCACACTTACTTGAAAACATGTGCTGTTGTCTTTCCATGGATACATTTGTCACACTGAAGATTTGTTTATTTTCAAATTATTCCAAAGAGACTCTGGAAAGGGAATTTATGAGAAGTCAGGGCCATGCCTTCATAGCCGAATACTAAAATCACTGTGAAAAATACCCTCTACACAGTTTTGACTTTACTGAACTTCTTGACTGATAGGTTAACTATTTTCTTATACCAGAGTAAGCAATTGATAAGACAAGGGAATTGCTAGTGTGTCATGTTCAACTTTAGTTTACTTGACACACCATGATAAAAAAAAAACAATAAACACATGGCACCCATAATGTAAAAGTAATGTAACCAATTTAGGCAATGTAACCATTTGAACATCAATACTGTAAGGAGAATGGTATTGCTTGTCTAAAACAAGTACAATGTTGCCATGTCAAATGTATTAACTGTATCAGTTATTGTGACAAGAGGAAACGGGTAACAAAAACATTTTTGAGACTATAGGGTTAGGAAATCCTCTTCTTCACTGTTTTGAACCGCTGTCAGCATTAATAACCTTTATACAGTAACAACTTCAGTCTAATTTCAAACTTGTTAAAGGTTTCAAACGGGTACTTTTCTGAACACCATTTAGTTGCATATTCAGCCACCCAGCAAAGCAAAATGGGACGCTGAACCTAATAGCTAATTTCACACAGGGTTTGTATAGGTAAAGATGTCTCGGTAAAAGGCCTCTTTTTCAATTAAATAATGCACGTGGGTAGAATTAAGAACATCTAGGATGCATGCTCCATTCAACTCCTGCAAAATATCAGATTTCTTTGTTCTTTTTCAGAAAGGAAGTTTCATTTAGTTATTACTAGTGAGGTAAACATAATGTTCTCCTTTAAAAACGACCTGATAATGCATTAGCTTGGCAATTCCCTGAAGTGCCCTGGTGCTGTTAATTTCAAATTAAGGGTAATTTGTGTACTGTTTTATCAGGTCCCACACAACCAGAAACCCTATTCATCTGTACTTCACACCCACTTACAACCATTTGACCAGTTTAGCAATCTACACACAAGTTTTTAGAGATTTTTACAGAATAAAATGAAGTCCCCTGTGTAGAAGGTGCAGACACACATCACTACCTCTCCCTCAAAATACTTGCCTTTCTGGGACACAGAGGGGCCCTGTGGTCACCTTCCTCTTCTAACTCAGAATGTCCAAGTCTGATGAAACACAGCTCTGACCCAGGCCTTTGTTCTGTCCTAGGATGGATGGGAAAACCCCCGTCTGACTCCACCAGGGGTCATATCACCATGGAGACTATCTTTATGGGTGCTGCAAGGCCCCAGATTGATCTATTGCCTCCTTAAGGTGCTGTATTCCCTGTTTCAGGGAATACAGCACCTTACGAACATTCCTTAAAAGATGTACAGAACCACCTTACAAAGCGTTCACCGCGTCGACACCCCTGATGTGAATCTCATGGTGTGGAATTTGATTGTAAAAAAGATTAGTTGAAACTTATGTTTCCTCTAGCCTGGATGGGGAATGGACTCATAATGTCACACACCTCCCCAAATTATACAGGAGAAAGACTTTAACTATTGTATGTAACTAAAGTTGCATATAAAATCAATGAATAGTATTACACATACAGTATATAACATGTTTTAAAATGTTCACAGAATTCACCATATAAGTATGCTACTAACAACATTTTAGTTATATATTGGTGTGGTGTTTACAGTATGTTCTTGTTTTTTTATTCCATTCTTCACAAATGTTTTATATGTTTGAGTATAAAATGTGATATAATTTAGACACACCAAAAACCATGTCTATGTTCAAAGTACCCTTTCTGTAAAGTAAGATCCAATGGAGGGGGGTTTATTAAAGACACCACCCCTGGCTGTAAAAGGCTAACCAGCTCTCTCGAATGTTCTCTTCGAGACAGAGCCACAGGCAGTTTAAAAGCTGCGGTGAGTAGTTTCCACTTCCTTCTCTTCCCTGATTTTATCCTTCTTCACTTGTTCTTGTCCCTGCGAGTAAGAAAACAGTTTGACGCCAGCCTGAGGAGGGCTAACCGCCTCGTGGCCTGGTCTCTTGGTCTAGGACTCAGAGCTACAAGCCAAATGTCTAGATGTTGCTCAGCCTGGATCGCTGCTGCCCGACCGCCAAGGAATGGCCTGGCACAGCGCACGACGACAGCGCCAGGTGACCAACAAGCCACACTTTCCTATAGGCCACCGCTACAGTGCCAGTGGGCCATGCGACTGCAACGTGAGACAGCCTCTCAACCACAGCAGCAGCTGATCCAAAACATGTAGGCACAGCCACAAAGACAGCAAAGCTCCTCCCACCACCCAGTGTGAGCCAGACAGCAATGCCGGGTGGCCGAACAACCAGCTGCATCACTTCGCAGCGACAAGACAATGACTCAACGGACCAGGGCTGAGCTAGCCTGCAACACCGACGTAAAGAAGGACGACAGGGTCCATGACAGCTCCAGTGGTCTGTGCCACCACGAGGAGTACATCCTACACCAGTTACAATACAAGGAAAACATTCTTATTGTGTGTGTGTCTCCTTTGGTACGCGTCATCAGTATAATAACACATAAATGTGCAGAGCCACGCAGCAGAAACCTGAGCGTTGCATTGAGAATGCTAATAGCCTCGGACATATCGACATGTCTAAGGAGAGGCTGGCATCTTTTAGTGTATCCCGACTCATTCCAGCTCCTTTAAACTACCAGTACAATTACTGTCTACATACATATTTAATTTCAAGGCCACCAAATTGCATATTAATTCAGCAAGCTATGCAAACAGTCATTTCATAACACACTTTAAATTGACAAACGCAGTTTTTTATTCCCATCATTTTTTAAAAGATATTTTTTCGTCATTTAGCAGGTGTTTTTATCCAAATAGTGAGTACAGTTATTGCATAAGAATTTGTGGAAGTTCCCTGAGTCTGACTTTCCCCACTGCAAATGTAAAGAGCTGAGTAAGGGGTGAGATGGAGCTAAGAAGGGACACACATTAACATTAACATTAAAATGTCATGACGTCCTGTTCTAACTGTACACATTCAAAGTCATGCCAGGGTCTTGGGTGATTTTAAACAGAGATGGTGTGTAGGTGTCATATTCAAGGAGGGTTGGCCGAGCTTGGATCAAAACATCACCTTTCAGGTGAGACTAGTCAACCACCCTGAACACTAGGATATCAGGTACATTTTTAAATAATTTGTATGAAAATGTTTTGGCGTTTGTGTCCAAAATTCTTATGATGAAATATAATAGCAATAGTACTGTTTACCTTCATACAGAGTGGAAGAAAGTAACCCACTTTAATAATTGAAGAGATTCAACAGGAATGTGCGACCAGTTATTGTAAATGTTGCTGCTTAGATTGTTTACAGTATGAGTGCATTACCTGTTAAAGTGACACTGATGGGTAATTGTATTGAGATACTTTCCCAGAGCAGAGGCCTAGCAAAACAGGGAAGTCAGTGATGAGGTATGCGCAGATATTCTATTAATCTTGAATACATAGCTAATAATAAAGTATCCACATATGCACAGCCTCTGTTTTTGGTTTGTAAATTTGGTTGGCTATTACTGTATAATGTACTGTATTTTCATGAATGTTTTATACATGTACCTAATATTTACCCCCTTTATATGAACAATAGTTTTTCTTTTTACATAATTGCCATATTTGCAACAATAAGTGCACCTGTAGTCCTGATTATGAACACAAACGTGTGAGGATGTTTTCAACAGGTCTGCTAGTGACACACTGTAGTATATCACCATGATTCAGGCATTAGAGTCGCAAAGGAAAGAAATGTGGGGTTCATATACAGGCCTGATTATAGACACAACCGCTGAAATGAACCTAAAAAGTGGCACCAGGTGAAATTGGTAGCTGGTGGAAGCCATATTCTTGTTCCCTGCAGAATTCTGTCATCATTGCTCCATCATGATCCAATTTCTCGGCACAGGTAGTCATTTCAAATATCCCTTGTGGGCAATAGAACAAAATGGATGTAGACGTGTTGTAAAAAAGACAGGACCCACTTTCCAAATCAAGTGGTCTGAATTTTAAATAAGATCACTTAGAATGCTGCATTTATGTGTGAAATTCCTATCACTTCAAACCGATGTGAAATTACACTGTGAGCTTATGTGATGGGAATGTGTGTGTGAGTGTGTGTTCCTTGTATGATGCCTCCCACGCCTCACATATCTAAGTAAGTTGGGATGGATCCAAGTAAAAATAATCAGAAAAAAATGTTATAAAGCCATTCATCACAAGAATCTGTGAATGTATTTGATGGATCATTATTCACATAGGATGTCACACCGTGTACCATGCCACCATACTACAATGGCATGTCAAAGACATGTCATGGCCAATGCGCAATCATTTACATCGCTGCTGGGACATCACATCATTGAGCGTGCATGGATGAACACATGAGCAAGCAACTTCCAACAGTGTTGAGAAGGTGAACTTTACACAGATTGCATTTTGAACTCACGACAACCAGCTCACTCTGACCCTGGACTAGGATGACCAGGTTTGGTGGGATGGACATATGTACAATGTACAGTATGGATACATAGAAACTATACAGTAGTATACTGTACCACAGTATTCAATTAAAGGGTGGGTGTTTGTCCATGCATTGTATATCTTGGTTGGTAGTTTGGACGGTGTGGTGCAGTGACAAGTCAAAGCAAGATCCCACCCATACCACTGAGAGAGCTGCTCTTCCTAAACCAATGGAAATTACATCTAATCTGTTAGTTTCCTTGATGTGAGCAAAATGAGGCCCCAGATCACAATGCTAGATCGTGTTTATTCCACAAAGACGGGGATGTGAGGGTTTGAACGTCACTCCGCTTGCTGCGATGACACAAATTCTGCATAATCTGTTCTTCAAATGCAACCTGCTCCGGTTCATATTGTGAGACACAAAATATATGCATTCGGGTGGAGTTTTTGGTTGCTCTGCTACTCATGTAAAATCCAAGTGAATGCAATATTTACAAGCAGACAATATTTCATATTTGCCCGGTGCTCTTATGTCACAAAATGTTGTTAAATATGTTTGTTATTGTTGTATTTTCAGCCAGTATGTTCCCTGTCAGTATGTATAAGTATTTTACAATACTACAGACTGAAGCGTGCTGAGCCTCAATGATGGCACGCCCCTCTTGCATGACTAATGTAATCATAATTGGCTTTGACGGTTCCTCTATCTAGTAGCTATACCTATTGATTTGTCTTTATAAGAAAGCTTATCCACACTATGAATGGGTAATTAAATTGCTGGTAATTATATATTGATCTGAAGCTTAAGTGCTGTCAAAGGTTGGATATATAATCGTCTGGGATCTGCAGTCGGACTGTGTGTGTGTGCGTGTGTGTGTGCGTGTGTGTGCGTGTGGTGGGCCATGTTGTGTTTATTGTATGAATGTGTGTGGGAAACACTTTCAAACACATTTTCTGGGAATATACATTCATGAGAGAATTGTTCAGTTAATTAATTCATTATTTTGTACATTTGTTATTTCTCAGCAGAAGGCAAATCTGTATAGTACTATAAATATTGGGGAAAGAAAAGTATTTGTTTTAACTGCAATTTAACATGTTATTTGTTGTGGTATTTACTAGTTTTACAAATTGCAGTGTACTATTATACTAAAAAACAAAACATTGCAATCCCATAATATGAATTATCATCCAATGAGTCAGTAAATGAAACCACATATCCTTAATGGGAGGAGGCCTCGGGGAAGACCCAGGACTAGGTGGAGAGATTATATCTCCACACTGGCCTGGGAACGCCTCGGGA
>JAODUK010000523.1:0-37169 GCA_027564635.1 Typhlichthys eigenmanni | reverse complement strand
TGGTAACCTTCATGCTCTGGTGTGTGTGTGTGTGTGGGGGGGGGGGGGGATTGTGTGTGTGTGTGTGCGAGCATGCCTGCCTGTCTCTTAATCTATTCAGCTTTTCTTGTGCATCTAGTTTGTCAGATTTTTTTGTTAACATTAGTACACAATTATTTGACTAACTCGTTATCCTCCAATTGCCCTAAAAAGACAAATTAAATGAAAGTGGAGGTAGACAATTATACGTTGATACTCATTTTATGTAATTTGATGTCTATGATAAGTGAACCTTTTTACTGTGGCTCTGTACTGTACATTACATGTATTGTTGAAAAACACAAGCCCATGATTGGTTTCTACTGAATTTAAGACCACCTTTTGTTGATGAAATAGTCCCGCTCAGCCATTATTTGTTCACATGTTGTGTGGGTTCAATGAGGGGAAACTGATCAGGGATTTGTGACCAATGAATCAACAAATAGGTAAAATCTGGAACATTCAGATTGGAAAATTAGGTAACTTCATCCAATGACCACCTATTCACAGCCGTAAAATAGACCGATATGATATCATATTGTACATTTCACCAGAACTGCCTCCATGCTCCACTGGGATAAAATAGGGTAAATATTTAAATAGGCATTCATATGGTTTGGGGATCAGGCAGGAAGGGAGGGGGCTGTTTGGTAGGCAGCGAGATGTTAGCACAGCTGCTATAGTTGCTTAGCAGGCCAGTACTACAGTATGCAGTACAACAGATAAGCTACAACAGGCTTATAACATACTTGGAGGTTAAGACATGAATTACATCAGCTGAAAAACATTGTTTAGTCGGCTAATCATTTATCAGGAGCAGTTAAAAATATGTTACCAACCAGATTAGTGAGGTGATTTAACCCTTAACATATAGCACCCTTTGCAAAAAATTATGCTGATATGAAAGCCTGACATACATGCTGTCTAATCTGCAAAGGCCATTATTGGAGTTTGCCCTCAAAAAAGTTAAATTAGAATTTTAAGATACTTTGTTCTTGCTGACAGTAGCTCAGAAAGCTGTTAAATTATTATTAATGATGGGTGGTAGTGGAATGGCAAGAAGGGAAGTGTATGAGATTGCTAAACTACTGATTTCATTTCCATGTATCTTCCTATTGGCTGCTAGACACTGCTAAACAGAAGTATTATTACCCTTAATGGTTATTGAAAGAAAGTACCTTTTTACTGTATGTGTATATCTTTAAATGTTAGTATCAACAAGGTAGTATGGTGTCACCAATCTTCAATGGGTGAGTGAAAATAGTTTTTGAGTACTCTAGTAGTCGCAAATAATGTACAGCACATTTGTTATTCATGTCATTTAATTTTCATTTATCTGGGCTAGAGGAGTAAGCCCGACTTCCACGCGATGTTAAAGAGACGTGTCATCCAAGACATCCCCTCCACATCCAAAGCTTTTAGCATTTCTGGACGGATCACATCAATCACCGGGGCTTTGCCACTGTGGAGTTGTTTGACTACCTCAGTGACCTCCCCCAAGGAAATTGATGATGATCCCCCATCAGCCTCCATCTCTGTCTCTATCACAGAGAGTGTGTCAGTTGGATTCAGGAGTTCCTCAAAGTGTTCCTTCCAACGCCCAATTACGACCGTAGTTGAGGTCAACAGCGTCCCATCCTTTCTGTGGGGTTTCCCGGTGCCTCACACCCTGGGCAACTCCAGAATAGAATAAAGTACATCCACTATCCAGGAGAACGGTTCCAGAACCAAGACTATGTGTAGAGGTAAGTCCCACCAGATCTAAATGGTAGTGCTCCTCTTCCCTCACAAGTTCTGGCTCCTGCCCCCACAGTGAGGTGACGTTCCACGTCCCCAGAGCTAGCCTCTGCTGCCCGGGTCTGGTCCGTTGAGGAGCCTGACCTTCACTGCCACCCATATGACAGCACACCTGACCCCCACAGTTCTACCCACGAGTAGTGGGCCCAAAGGATGGAGAGGAAAGTGCCACGTTGCTTCCGGCTGGACTCCGTGGCAAACCTACCCACCTCTTGGCCTGGCTCCAGACGGGGACCCCAGGCTTCTCCTCTCTTATGTTATTTCATGAAGGGTCTTCTGAACCATTCTTAGTCTGACCCCTCACCTGAGACCAATTTGCCTTGGGAGGCCCTACCAGGAGCACAAGGCTCCAGACAACACAGCTCTCAGGGTCATAGGGACACACAAACCTCTTCACCACGATGAGGTAATGATTACCAAAGAGGAAAAAAATGAAAACTCAAATCCCAATATTTAAAATCGAATACATTCATTATATTCTATTATATTCATTATATTCATATTTATTGTAAAATGTCATCTTAACAAAATAAACTACTGTGCATGTCTAAGGTCTTGTATTAAATCATAGCCTAAGTTTAACCTAAATTGGTGAAAATGGTGCAAAACAGCATTTCTAATATGTAAACCTTTCGAATAATAACCTGTTAAAATTCCTGGAAATATATAAAATTGCATCCCATGAGTGATTATATTACAAGAGAAATCTTAAACTCACCCAAAACTCGCCGAACAGACGTCATCTCGCTCCGTTTGAAAACCGTAATGAGGCACTGACCTATGTAGACCTAGAATGCACAGCCAGCGTTCACACACAGACATTGATGTTCAGGTGTACCTTAGAGATGTTGATGGAGGTGTATTTGGGGTTCAGGGCCTGACGGGCCTTCCTCTATAGACTCTGTGAAAGGGCTATTACTTGTGTGTGTGATGAAACACACACACACAGTTTTCTGACCCATGCACACAAATGGATTGCTGCTTCTGCTTCTATGGTGAAGAATTGTTCTGAGACTTTCACATTGTTTTACAGTATAATATTGTGTAGAGGAGACATTTAACTTCCAATTGTATTGGATGTATTTAGGTTGTCAGTGGAAGACAACAGTGCCTGTTCCAGCAAGAACATTCAGAATGCAAGACTACTGCACGGGCATAGCATGTCCTCTGTCTTACTCATTGCATTGATTTAGAAACCTTATACAATATCTCCAAAATGTCAGCCTATCACTGGTTGGATAACAATCGCCTGATTATTCTTATTCATATGACTATTGCCGTTTTGGCATTTTTACAGTGACATTTTCAAAGGATTGCCTTGTTCAGTCATTCGGGAATGCATAAGGGAGGATATAACACATTGTTATTGTGACACATACAGTATACAGTAGCAGGAGGAGGGTTTGAATGCTAGCATTAAGGCCCCTGCCATTAGACCACCCATCTATTGGCTTTTTGCAGTTATGTTGAAGGAAACCTTTGCACAACTGGAGATGGATTTCTGTGTGTTTGTGTCAGCTATATGCTGACACACACACACACGCACACGCACACACACACACACACACACACACACACACACACGGGGAAAGCCAGTAAGAAACACAAGCAAACTGTAACTGAATAGAGAGACACATTCTGTGGAAAGTGAGTGAGTGGATAAATAGGGGCTAAAGCGGTAGATAAGTCCTTACTCCTGGAATAACATTCAGCATGTTGATTGATGGAGTTGGATTTTGGAACACATCTAGAGGGGGATTCAGTGGTCTGTCATGGCTCTGAAGAGTTACACAGAGAAGGTGGGAGACACAGGATGTCTCTGAGGCAGGAGTCGGCGTCCTGGCTGCCGCGGACACTATCAGTATCACACCTCCTGCCCCCTCGTGTCTCCTCCACCTGTTGTGCCCTCTGGGTGTGTTATCGTTTGGCCTTCCTCTGTTTTCCAATAACCTTCATTCCCCGCCCTTCAGCTCACCATCGCAGGGTAAGGCGATGTGGGCTGGAACATGACGTATGGGTGGCAACATGATAGAAGGATGCTGCGATCGGAACAGAAAGAAGAGGGGGACGCGTGGAATAGCGACGAGATAGGAAAATCATTAGCGCGGGAGCGCCATCAATCCTCCTGTGGGCTGTAGTTCACCGAAAACACAGATTGGAGACGAAATGCAAGGGAATGATATATGGATTGTAGAAATGAATTGATGTTTGCTTGATGAACACATGGATGGATGAGAAGACGGGGGATGAATTGGATATCTCAGAAGCACATTGCCAGCAAATCACAGCACACCTTGGGGAGAAAACGGACATATAGCTGAATGACTGGAGGACAAAAGATGAATGATAAATGAACAGTCAGTGTGAATTACAGGACAGGAGGAACACTTGATGCAATGCTGTTCTAGCGCTCAAATATCTCCAGGACAACCCCCCCCCACACACACACACACACACACACACACACAAACACACATCTGCGCTCCCAACACACGCACGTGCCCACGCACAAGCACACACACACACATTCATATGCCTCTCCCCTCACTTTTGATGCGGCATATACAGTATTTCTGGCTTTCACGGTAGAGCGAGGTTTCATTTCACATGTAAACAATGCAGGATAAATAATAACTCAAATACATCCACAAATAAATCCACATAAATAATATGAATAGTGGAATCAGGATTGTTGTTGTCTCCGGAGCAGGCTTATAACCACAGCCTTCATATGCACAATGTAGCACTGTGTACATATTGGCGACAACTGTGTTGTGGAGGGAACAGGCCTGACATATTGTTGTTTTACCTGACTGGTTAGTTGCTCCCCTCTGTAACAGAGAGAGTGACCCCTGTAAACCAACTAACAGACATTGGCTTTTTCCACCCAATTACATCCAATCATTATTCACCTTTCTGGCCTCTTTTTTCTTTTCTAGCTTCCTCTCTCTCTCTCTCTCCGCTCTCGGTTTGAACTATCACAAGTGTCCATTGTCTTGCTCGGAGTGTGGGAGTTGTGGACAAACTATTTAACTTTACACATGAACTTTTTTAGTACTACGCAGTAGGGCTGAATGATTTTGGAAAAATATTGAATTGCGATTTTACTGACAGATATTGCAATTGCGATTTGATATGCAATATTATTCTCTATATTCAAATGAAAAGATGAGAGCGTAAAGATACAAGATTAATATCTTTAAGCATGGATCTGTTTAAGCAACAGTCTAAAAAAAAAAAAGTAGATGATAATTATGATAATTATTTTCTGAAATAATTTTTAGCCTATGTTTAAGCTTTCTAATGAACTTGGCTTAGAGATTGGACAAACAAATACAGGTATAAACACAGCATGTTCATTGTTCTACAATGAAATTGGTGATTTAGCAGACACTCTGTGTATTCTCATTAGACCCCCTTTCCCCCCTATGCTTGGTCATAGAAACTCCCCTGTAGGTGCATCCTGCTGGAACTATAGTTCCAGTGTCTGCACCTTTATAGGCGCTGTTCTTATTGTTTTATGGCGCTTATATGGGTGATCGGCCAATCAGTCGAAACTAAAGCCAGTTATGCGCACTCATATTTACAGAGATGCAGCACACATCTGTGTAACAGTTCACCATTCGCATTTGGAATAACATTGTTAATCTCGGTAAAACAGTAGGCGATAGATGCTGTTGTGAACCGGACGCTGGCTGCCTCTCACCCAGCATGTCGATTTGGCTTGCACAATAACAAAAACAACCACTACGGTGGGTGTTGAGTCCAATTGCCATTCTTTGCTTTTGACTTTAGAAGCACCACGCTGATGAGTTAGAAGTACCATTTTAAAAAAAGGAGGACGACGGCATGCAAATACAACCATTGATGCTACAAAAACAACTGGGTCAGATGCGGATATAAATCGCATGCCTTGCGATTTGCTAATCCCATTGTTTCAAATCGCAATTTCAGTTAGAAAACGATTAATTGTTCAACCCTACTTTGCAGTGTCAATTGAGATATTGGTGTTACAGTAGCCTACAGTATGCTATATATTAAAATGTGTGCTTAGATAGCTACATGACAAGGGCAGTGTGTGAAACTTTGCGGTTTTGTATAGCAATATTTACTGTGCATTCAGTACAATATATTACTCTACATATATACAGTATCTATACTGTATATATACTGTGTGTATATATATTTATATACAGTATATATATATTTATATATATATATATATAACAATAAAATGATTAATGGAACGCCCTCTGCATTCAAAAGCATGGTGGAAAAAAGACATTTGTGTTGACCTGAGCCTCAATCACCTTCCTGTTACCATGGTGAGCTCTGTAGAAAACACACACAGATAAATGGAGATGGACAGAGCATTGTGATAGAAGTATTGGCCAGAAAGATAGAATGACAGACAGACAGGCTTACAAGAGAGTGGGCACTTAGCCGTGTTCGTATCACTAACCGCTCCATGCAGTGGTTTGGTTCTGACTGTCATATTCAATCAGTTCTACTCTATTCTAGCACACTAGCCCACCTCCAATTGGTTCCACGTTGTCGAATCCAACATGAGGCTGTCTTTCCAGTTCTTAAACTACAACACCGTGAAGCAACTTTGTCTATATTCCACTATATGCGGGGAGTTCTGGGGGCTTAGAATAACTCATGTAATCCATACGCTATTCACCTCACACTCAGAGCAGACAGCAATATCAGCAAATGGAATATGATTGTCTTAATACGGATGATTTGTCATGCTAATAGTTACGTCCACGCAGATTGATTGTTTCACCTCTTCAGTCTGTGTGTTTTGGGAGTAACGCGTCCACGCCTTCCTAGACATCCCACGGCAGTTGCTGTGTGCTCCGGCGTATAGACATGGCCGCCCATTTGCACTGGCTTATGAGTCACCCATGGTGCCTTGATGCCTTGCTTTCTCACATGCACAGCGGCGCTCAAAGTGGCATCCATCTTGGCCTCTGTTCGCCTCTCTCCGAATTAGACCGTCCTGATTATGCAAGCTTCAGTGTGACTTTGTGTAAGAAGGCTGTCTAGAGAGCTTGTAAATCATTGTGTTTCAGGCCGGTAAACCTGTTAGCTACCGCTGTGGTTGAGGTGTGACTTGGAAACAATTAACTTGACAACAATAGGGGGTCCTACAGAGGGGTCATACACAGGTTTACGTAGATGATGCAATACAGCAATACAATACCGAATACATCATTTATGTAAAAAAGGTAAAGGTGTTTTTTTTGTCACACAGGTGTAGCGAAATCTGTTCTCTGCATTTAACCCATCCCTCAAGGGAGCAGTGGGCAGCCGCTGTGCAGCACCCTGGGACCATCTCCAGATATGTCAGTGTCTCTGGTCAATGGCACTGACAGGAGAGAGTGAACCTGACATGTTTTTTGGATGTGGGGGAAACCGGAGCAGTCGGAGGAAACCCACACAGACACAGGTTTGTCCAATCACCTGCCAAGTGCCTGCCCGTTTCAATGGACGACTCCGCATGTCAGGTTAGAAGTCACCCCCCCCTCCTTCCAAATAATTGAATGCGGAAGTGCCATCTATTGGAACCTCTCTCTTACGGCCCACAATCTGACGTCAAACAACAAGCGTTGGTATTCTGGCGCTAACGTATGCTGTAGACACACACACACGTCAGAAAGTGTGTGTCCTTTTACTTCAACTCTCCCCTCCTGTTCTGGCTACATACTGTAAGCGGCTTCTTTAAATCAACGTTAAACCTTCATGGCTGCAGTGACACCAACGCAGCCCTCCACTTCAGTGAAAACATGCGTCTTCGCTCAGCTGTGGGCTACTTTTGGATCAGGGATGGTATCTCTATTTAAATCACAGAGTAATGGGCAAACGCGCACGCACACACACACGCACACGCACGCTCGTGTGCACACACACAAACAGAAACAGGTGGGAGGCATGGTCCTCTTATACAGAGAGGCCCATACAACAAATCACCCACTCTTTCCTTGCTAAGTCGCTCCGCCAACAGATGCATCAATCTGCCCTTTTAATTAGCTGCTGCAGCCCCCTTAGTGTCCTCCCTGCCTGCGGGGATACAGACCCATAGACCCATCCCCTGTGGGAGCTCCGCTGGGAGGGCTGGGATGAGGAGGAGGAAGGAGAATAGAGAACAGCGGATCCGGAGGGATGATCGCTGGAAGAATGGAAGAGCTAAAGGCGACTATGAGAGCAGAGATCGGGTCGGTCAAGTCTTTTTACTTCCCCGTACTTGTTGAGGTTGACCTCCACCTCGGGCGACTATTCATCTTCTTGCAGTGAGCGACTTCCGGCGTGACGCACGTCACACACACACACACACACGCATTCCACAGGTTGTAGTGCAACAGTCAAGCTAAGACTGATACGATTTGAGTTTTTCTTTTCTTTTTTTTTCGTTGGGATTCTCTTTTCTGCCATTTTTCAATCCCTCTCTCTGTCTCTCGTTCTACAGACAGTTCATAGACGGAGCCTGTCACTTGAATTATGAATGAGGTGAATAGTCTGCTACAGCAGGCTGTGTGTCAAAGGGTATTCTCCAAATAGGACACACACACACACACACGCGCATACAAGCATTAACTACATGTTCAACCCTTCACGATTCATATGTTGCGGCGCTCTTAGTGTGAATTATTCCGGCTTGGCGCATGGATTCCTAAATGCACTTGCCGATGCCCCAGTAGGACCCTGTGCTTTTGTTAGCTTAGTCACAGCACTGGTTCACAGCAGGAGCCTGTAGTAAGCGCCTCAGCCAGCACTGGTTTTTCTGTTGAATGTTTTAATAGAAAAGTTCAACTCTGATTATTAAAGTGGATATATTTATTAGGAGGTTGTTTTCATGGTCCCTCTCACACACATACGCACACACACCATGAGCGTGGTTGAGCGTCATTTAAAGAGTTATCACCGAGGTGTAATTCGTCCCGGGTTCTGGAAGTCACGGCCATTTTTGACCTGCCAGTCAAACCGCTAAAAACAAAATGGTGGCGGACAGAACAGTGTCGCTGTGGTTCAACCGCTCTCTCTTATTGTCGCCCACCTGTCTCAAGCTTGGGGAGAAAGGAGCAAGGGAGAGATGAAGGCAGCGTGTCAGAGGCTGTGATTCACACAGGCTGCACTGATTAGATAGGGGGTGGGGGTGGACTGTGAGGTCTGTTATTATTGGCCGCTTCGTCTCGGTGCGTAGAGGACAACATAGGAGCGAAAGCCCGGTGATCAAGTTGGTGTGTCGCCGACGGTTTCCCGAGCAGCGAGAGGCCGTCGAGCCGCCTCTCTGTCACTCACCCCTCCTAAGCGGGAGCAGAGGAAGGAGGAGGTGAAGTCAGGATGCTTGTGTGTGTGTGTGTGTGTGAAGGAGGGAAACAAGGTGGCACCAGGAGAAAGAGAGGCGAGGATCCTTGGTGGGCGAGGGGGTAAGTGAGAACTAAAGCGAGACGGGGAGAGGGAGGTGGAGAACACTTGTCCTGCCGATACGCGGACAGAAAGCCTCTCTCCGGGGCGCGTCCACAGCGCCACACGGGGCGAGAGATGAGTGTGGAAATGCATACTGGGAGGGAACACGTCTAAGGTGCGGGAATGGAAGCCATGCAGAGCAGAGAGGACTGGCAGAACACTCACCATGGTGCGAAAATGTTGTCACTGAAGCGATAGTATCGTACTAGAGGATGAGAGGAAGGAAGGAAAGCTCCTCTGTTGTTCCCTGAAAGGAAAGGAAAAGGAAAGACACGGAGTGCAGGAATAAAAGCTTGACTGCTGACGCTGCCAGCCAGTACAGTAAACCACTTACTGGTTGTCAAATGACCTATTCAAGGCCAAGCTGTGTGTGGACGCAAAGTGGGCCAGTGGGAGGACTTATACTAACCCCCAAAAAAGAATTAGCATAATTTCCCACGGGGATGTCACCCAGACTCCTCCTTTGACGAATGGAGGAGTCCGAATCAGTGAGCAATCAACGCCAGACACCGGAATGGAGTGCGAGGAGAGGGAGAGAGGAGCGTTATCTAAGACAACACTATATATCGAAGGGGCAAATAAATGAAATCAGTGAATGAACAGAAATGGAGGAATATTGGAAGGTGTTAAACAGTGAAGGAGGGAGGCTTAGAAAGGTGAGTGACTGTGAATAAAGACAAAGACGCAAAGAGGGACCAGAGACGCGAATGGGTAGCAGGTGTGCAAGGGTGCAGTGCAGCCCGCAGAGTGAGACAGGAGAAAGATGTCTGTGTGAAGTACATTATTCATTAGCAGGGGATGGAGACACTGACTGACAGAAGCTGTCTGGAGGAACGGGAAGAGATGGAACAGACAGAGTGGCAGGCCGGCTGGGTGACGGACACATGCAGACAGAGATGGGGGGGGTGGGGTGGGAGGGGCTACTCTGGAGCTCTTTATACACACTGTGGAGTAAAAGCCCCGCCCACTTCAGACGCGATCCATGGTTTTTAGTGACGTCAAACTCACTGAGAGTTTTGCGTTTATAATTTTGTTTTGTGTGTGTGTGTGTGTGTGTGTGTAAGTGTGTGTGTGTGTGTGTGTGTATGTATATACATACAAAAATCTTCAAAATATGTGCTATGGTGGAATATGGGTGAATATATGTGCATATATGCTTGTAAACATAATTAATGTCCACGGCTCTTCGCACAAGATCTGACTACAATTGTATATTGTCAACTGTGAGACTAGAGAGAGGCAGAGAGAGAGAGTTGTTAAGCATATTTTGAGGATATTAACTACTGATGTGGGATATTCTCTGTAAAACAGTTATGTCACATTGATGTTCATGTCGAAATTGTATTGTATTTATCTCTTTTTTGGTTTTGTTATTGTTTGTATTGCGTTTGTATCTTTGTTTTATTTGTTATGCTCTCGCAACATTGTCTTTAAACGTTCAGGCCAACAAAGCAAATGTAATTGACGGGGGGGGAGAGAGAGAGAGAGAGAGAGGTGTAGTTACCACGGTGGAGTGAGGGGTAGAAGCCTGAAGCAGAGGACGCCATACGGAGGTGTTTGGCAGCGCAGGAGTGTTTCCCTGCGAGATCACAGCGGAGGAGCAGTGCAGAGGGTTAGGACCAGCGCAGCCACAGGAGACGCAGTGGCCTGGGTGTATACAGTAGGTGAGGGGACCTCAACATGGCAAGGGGGCAGGGCGATGAACAAGTGT
Organism: Typhlichthys eigenmanni; assembly: GCA_027564635.1. Taxonomy (NCBI): domain Eukaryota; kingdom Metazoa; phylum Chordata; class Actinopteri; order Percopsiformes; family Amblyopsidae; genus Typhlichthys; species Typhlichthys eigenmanni. Next base: position 26,170 of record JAODUK010000523.1, on the reverse strand, counting down.
AGCCAGTAGGGGCAGTCAAGAGCTGAGTATGGCAAGCAAGTGCCGTGAAAGCTGCTGGTGGCAGTTACTTGCCCACAAGATGGGTTAGGATAAAATTGTATAATAACACGTTCAGTGTTATTATATGTACTTACCACATACAATATTGTAGTATGTGGTTGCATGACAGATTGGGAGTGCATATTCATCTTCCCACAGATGTTTGTATTGTTGATTAATTGACATTCTTCCCTGTCTCCACAGGCCATTTGTTGTCTCATAGGTAACAGCAAAGAAAACATATCCAATGCATTCAGAAATATGTATTGCATATTCTCAGCAATGCACAAATTCATTCATTCATTCATTCATTACTGGGTGCTATTTCTAGACTAGACATACTTTTAAATATTACCATTTTATATATTATTATAACTTATATATATTTTAGAAAAATATTTTGTAAGAAATGTTGTCTATGTTGACAAATTATTGTTTGTGAGAGATAATAGAACATTAGAGGTCAATTACAGTTACAAAACTGCAATCAAACAAAGCGGTAAATGTCCCCCCATCTGCGCTGTGTGGATCAGCACAGTTGGAATATGCTGCGTGTGTGCCTCAGTGATTTTGTTTATGGCTGAGACACCCTGGGTTCAGAGCTCTGTGTTGACGTCAGCTCTGAGCAAAGGCTTCTGAGATTGGATTCAGGCAGATGCAGTTACAATTTAAACGGTTTTGGTGTTTCTGTGTTCTACAGGACACACAAATCAACGCACACACGCATTCACTTTTGTGAACTGCGCGACAGTTCACAAAAGATATAGTCTATGTGATATAGAGAGAATTCGAGTTTCAGTATTTTGTTTCTGCATTTGGTGAGTAGGTTTGCAGAGGCAGAGAGAATGCAAAATATACTGTACATACTAGCTACATTTTTTTCTTCTATTTTAGGTTAACCAAATGCATAATACCATTTATGCAACTGATAGTTCACACCAAGTGATTTGATTGGACAAGAGGCATTCCATGAGAGCCAATATTCAGTCTAATGCACTGTGACTTTAAATGATGTGTGTATCAATCTGGACAACAATCTGTCCTGTGATGTTGCATCCATATCCAAATCCATAGCATAGTTGAGTTTTTCCGCATGGCTTCAGGAAATTGAAAGATCTGTAGGCTACATCCAGTCGGTCTAGGTAGTATATAGCTGAGATGTTGTCGATGATGTTCCATAAAAAACACCTTTTCGACATTTTCACAATGAATATAAGTTTAAGATTTGATGGAGACACAGTGATTCCAGTTGAAGTGATTCTTGTTCATCCAACACAGTGCTGCACATAGCAACATTTCAGCCTTCTGATAAGTCAGATTGCCTGTCAATCACATTCTGACAAAAGGTTCATTATATGCCATTTATACAGTAGAATGTTAGAGTAGTATCGTACAATCATGTGCTACCATGGGCCTTCAATACACCAGACCAGGCAATTTCTCTAATTAACACAAAATCGACTGGAGAGCGAGCAAATGACAAGTGAAATCCGTTATGCTAATGTTTGCTGGGAATATAAAAAGGCACCACCTGCAGGCCTTTGACGGCAAATGGCGCGACGCATAGCGATTTTGAGCATGAGTGAGGACCGAATGACAGCGGGGAATTACAAATCTGAGGTGGACTTCAAGGCAGGAAAATGAACAAGATTAATGTTGTGGGAGAAATGAGTTGTAGAGTGCGTGTATGCGCGTGTTCACATGATTATGAGAAGGCAGACTAACTTCATTAGCTGTGGGAGACAGTTCTATTGGGCCCTATCTTCTTTCTCTCAGCTGCACTGCCGCCTTAATGGTCTTGTCTTGGCTTCATTGTAGTCATCTGGTTTTTCTGGTTTTTTTTCTCATTTTCTCATTCCAAACCCTTGTTTTTTTTTCTCTCTTCTGTTCCCTGCTGCCATTGGCTCAGCTGTATGGGATTAATCAAAGACACGAGTGTCTCTTGATCGTTTTGTATTCCATTAGGAAAGTCATCCCCGTGGATTCCAGGGAATAAGAGGAGAGCAGGCCAAATCCGGAGTGAGCATGAACATGTGTTAATGATATGTGTTTTCTATTACAATTACAGTACACGTAATTGTGCTGATTCTCTAATGAATATACATTTAAAATAAATAAATGTGTAAAAAAAAAAAAAAAAAAAAAGTTTGCAAAATGCAGACATGACATTATATGAATTATGATGATACCACAACAACTATAATGTAGGAGTAATTATATAGATATATCATTTGTAATCTTAATTAAAAGAATGCTGATTAACAACACGCATGGATCCACTCCAACACATATCAACACACACACACACACACACACAGGCAGAAACATGCACTCGCTCACAAACAATCCTTCAGCCCATCTCTGTGCAGCAATGTGTGGCAGTGTTTGTTTTCTAATTAACGCTCTCGTGTTCTCACTGATAAGGCACTCCGTCAAGTGAGCTGTTTCCACGCCACTGTGAACCAAGCCTCGGCACAAACACTGCAAATGGTCAATGTAGCAATTCAACCGGACATGTTGCATGTTGGGATGAAGAGGCCGGGGTCGTGGTCGGGGTCGGGGGTGGTTATAGGAACCAAAGATAAGGATATTAAAAAAGCAATGGATATACCAGATGAGGCAGAGAAGGAAACGATGATCGACAAATCCCACGTATCGGAAGGAGCAAGATAGAGCAGCATGTTCTATCATACAGTAGTGAGTCAAAAATGTACCTTATCCACTATTTGCATCCTTCCATCGTTCCTTCGCTCTTTACCCCTTCTTTCCTTCCCTTTGTCCTTCCTTCTTTCCTTCTTTCCTTCTTTCCTCGTTCCCCACTCTTGAGGCCCAGATCCTGCATCCTCTAAGCATCTTTAATGTCACATGTTGCCTGTCGAATGTCCATGGGTCATTACAGACCAACACAGAAATATCGAGGTGGCCTTCAAATGACCGTCAAGTCATTAGTGGATGTGATCAAATCATCATCATCACGAGGCATAACAGCTGTTATGGCTTCCACAACAGATTAATACTGTTTCCTGTTTACCTATATGAGTGTTCCTTGTTTATACACTGGGTGTGTGTGTGTGTACGCTCATTCACGTGTGTGCTTTTGCACGTGTTTAGACTGCTAAAGTAGCTGCTTAAGACGCCTGTTTGAAAGGTCTCATTGACGTATTACACGCCGAGATGAAAAGGTCAGGTGGGCTTATCTCTCCTCTCGCACACATGCACGCGTGTCCTACCGATTTTCTCTTACCTCCTCCGCTCTGCTTTTCTTCTGCTGCTCCTCTCTCCACATCTTTCCCACCTCCCGACACTTTCATCATTTCAAAGCACATTGTGGCTCTCGTCACCCTTGACTTTCTTCCCTGCTTCTCTTCATCCACATGCTGTTGTAATCAGAGAAGCCGGACACAGCGGGTATGTCCCAAATGTGTTTCCTGATACCTAACCCTTGCGTACAGCAAGTGGACAGCTGAGCTGCTTCAGTGTAATTAATCATGTCATTGGTTATTATTGTTTAATGGACCAACCGTCAAGGAAATTCCGAGTGGCATTTTCTGGTGGAATTCAGTTAACTCAGCAAATGCAGTTTAACCAGAAATCGCATGTGGACATATCAGAAAATTAAAGCTATTATTTGTGAAGTAAACAAAGGCATGGGGGGAAGATTAGGGCTGGGCGATATGGACCAAAAATAATAAGAGCTTTCTCTGGTGTCTCCGCCCCTTTGACACTCTGAACGCACTAAGTGCAGGCATGGAGGGAGAGACGAACAAATCTAAAAAGTCATGAATAAATGCATAATATAACTATGTCGATATAAACAATATTGTCTAATTTTATATCTCTTTTGAAAAAATTCCGATATATATATATACCCGTATATCGCCCAGCCCTAGTGTAGATACCTCTTTCTACCTCTGTTGGTTTTTAGCCAACCCCTTTGTTTGTAGCCAACCCTTTCCATACTCTACTATTTAGTGAGGGATATACTGTACAACATAATGTTATGCGCAATAGGGCTTTTATTTGTTTGGGGGATATTTACAAGTGAGTATCACAGTATGCTTGCTGTGTGCATGGTTTGGTTCCCAGGGGTGTTAAGCAATTTACTGCACACAAACACACTGAAGCAATACTGTTCTTTTCTGGAGGTCCATTATCAGACTGGCTAGCTACAGTACATTAGCATGCACTTTCTATAGCATCAGCAGGAATATTATATTTGTCACCCATTTAATGCTAAAAATTAAATGCTAAAACTAGAATAGGTGTAATGATGGTGCTGAACTAACTATAATTTATCCCAGGGGTCTTTCACATGTAGGCGACAGCATATTACCATACCAAGCATGAACTGTACTGTAACCTTAGTGTCAAGCATCCACAGAGCTCTTTGTTACACATTTATACTTGCTGTTAAGTATGTACGCAACATGGCTGCCACACGTATCCTGCCTACCCTACTTGCCATACATACTTGTACACAGAGTGAAATTACTAGTGTAACTATGGTGATGCCCTTACTGTTTATTGCCCTTACTGTTTATTGTGGGTAATTTTAGGAGATAGATAACTCAATTTAAGATTAACGATTACGTTTACCCAGGGATATCACTGGGCGCATGTGCTGTGCGTGGGCAAGTCGTTTTGGCTCCGATAGTATTTCTTCATTGTCTAGCAAAACCAGTGAATATGTTTAACTCAGGATGAGTGTAAAGTTGTAGGCTAATGTTTAAGGAATACCAAATATTTATTTGTAACTGTTAAATACTGTATTGGGATGCTCATTCCACATGAATACTCATCTTGCAAGGTGGGAAATTTGAGGAGTGGATACATAGGTTTATTGACCAGAATCCCTGTAAAATGCAGGGATATAAAGCAGGTGTGAAAAGGGCTTTCCTCTTTTCATTATTCATGGGTGCGCCTTGGCGGATTGCTATTATACTGGTGGGTATTTGAAAGCACGCAAGCAGGCCAACTACGGCACAATCACTCAAATGTGTTTATAGTCCACTAATAATATCTCACATTGTGAGCTAGTTATACACTGGCGAGGATGATTATGAGTGAGCACCTATAGGTGCATCTCTAGATGTCTCACATACATTACACACACACACACACACGCCAATTTCTATTTAAATCTGGAACATTGATGTACAGTACAGTACCACTGTTCTTACAGTAGTTCTTTTAAACAGACATGGCATTTACACTAACTCTGTCTGGGTAGTATACATGCTTTACAGTACCCTTTTGGAACCACACATTGACACTAGATGCCTACTAAGATTTTCCTTGACCAACATGTGTTAATGATTGACTTGAGTAGATTGTCTGAATGAAGAATTAATTCAGTCACATTGGTCCCAATTAGACCAAATTGAAAAATGTGTTTAGCAAGAGCAATTACTGAAATCTCTAATGATAGTTCAGCCACATGTTCAGACACACACAGGAATACGACTCACCGAGCTGAGTGACAAGTCTAAAGTCCCGTGAGAGCGAGGCAAACTAAGACAGGTGATAAACAGTGAATTTAAGTTTCCAGTGAAATATAGATAAATCACTTTTAGAGCATATTGATTGCAGGGAGAGACGTTTTACTACTTAACATGATACTAAGTCGGGATTTAACTCATTTTTATTGTCTATAGTTAACACTGTTCGATTTAGGCATTGTTGAGTGTGTAACGGCTATCCTGTTAGTATTCTAACGCTATACATCATTGAGCTCTATTGTAATCCGGCATGTCTCTCATTGGCCTCAAAGAAGTGTTCATTTGGTAGACTATACTGTAGATGCAGTCTAGTCCATGACTTCATGCAACATTAGTTAATTCAACTGAATTTGAAGTTCAAATTCATTATCTTTCACAGAACAAAACATGAAATTGTCCAATGACCATAAGCAAAGTTATTAGTGTACAGCGCAAATAACAGAGGCGACAAAAAACTGTGGTTTCCTTCACATCACCCTGATTTACATAACACAGTGTAGTGAAGCCTAAAAAGTTGTGCGGAGCTTTGCAATCAAAAATGTCAATCAAAACAAAGTAAAGACTTAAACACAATTACTTTTCGACAGGAGAAACTTCAGAAAATCCATGTGTTCTGAGAAAAAGGCTGCCACCATATTCTTACTAACAGTGTGTGACATACTGTAGAAAACAAACAAAAACAAACCTCTTAAAGTTAATTTGAATTCCAACTTTGACAAGTCTGCGCGACAGAAAACACACATGCATACACTTCTATTTCTCTCTCCATGTCAGTCTATCTTGCAGAGCACACACACACACATAGCTTTTAAAGGGGCTGCCAATTTACCCAAATTAGATTAGAGTCTTTTAGTTGGTAATACTGTTGGTGCACCACTATCAAACAAAGCTCACTGTAATGATATTTCGCTTGGAGCAATTCTGCTGCTCGCTGTGTTTTGCACATGGACTCTCCCATTAACATTATCCTGCTGCCTTGATGTGTACGACCAAAATACAACTGTTGTTTTTATACTGTCACATTATGCAAAACCAAACACACCGAGTTTAAGCTAATGTCAACTATTTGAAGCTTTTTTTCTCTTTCCATTTTCGAGGGAGGAATGGTAAAATAAAAATCCATTTAACTAATTTCTGGCCACATAACAATTTGTGACATTTGTGTTTTCCATAAGAAAATGTAAAAGTGGAACTAAAGAAGTGAAGGCTTCCTATGAAAGCTAAGGATGGAAAGATAGAAACTCAACTAAAGAGCAGCTACCCACCCCACCTCCCATAAACACACTCGGGGAGAGAGTTTAATGAGGGCTCTAGAGATGTTCCATTCACAGCGCTTATTTCTTAAACTGTGGCGTCCTTCTCCAAAAGGTTTCAACATAATTGCTTGATTAAATATATAGTGTTCATGCTTGTGTGTAAGTCGTAGTAATAGACTGTCTATAAAAGATAGACATAGTCTGTGTGTATGAGTGTGTGCGTGTGCCTGTGTGTGACGTCACCCGTTGTATTTTGTAGGGATGATTTGAAGTTCAGGAGTTTGGCTTCAGGAACTCGCCCATAAGGTTAGCATCAAAGCTAATTCCCGCTCAAGCCCTCGTACCCTGCGTGCAGTGGACTGAACAGCAGGTTACAAAAGAGAGAGGATCTGGGATGTCCATTTAGTACCTAACAGTGACCACCCACTTTTTTTGGGGCTCTGGTGCCGGAAGCACAAAAGCAAATTTCCCATTTATTTTCTCCATTTACTTTTCGTAAAATCCTTATACAGTATAAAGAATAGAACCAAGCCATCCACCTACGAGAATGATCATAACCATAAACAGTTTGATTCGGAGCAAAATATATTTAATGAAAACAGAAAAAAGGCAAAGGTACAAGACTGTGCACATAACTTATTCTAATAGTGAAGGAACCAAGTGAATAGCTCGTTATAATGACCCATTCATTTGAATCAGCTCTGTTAGAGCAGGGAGACTAAAACATGCCAGGATTGGGGACCACTGGTGTAGCTATTATGATTTTATATTTAATGCATTACATATCTGAAAGAGATGGCATACATTTAAGATTAAATAAGATCACGGTCATGAATGCGACATTTGCTATTGGTTATTATATAATGACAAATACTCACAAATAGGCTACGTATAGCCTAACACACTAACAGGTTCCAAACATCAGGCTACACGTTCTACACATCATTTAGCAACATTCGCCACGCACATTAAACAAAGCAAATGTCTTTGAAAGTAGTGTAGTTGAACTACAGTACACTGGACTGAACATTCAAAACGTTGTCCAGTAAACACAGCCTTACAGTTGGTTGCCGAGCTACTGTGTGTGTGATCTCTTGTCATTGGTGTATAAATGCCTTTCTTTGAAACCCCAGTCTGATCAGACTGTCAAATTAGCTTTTGAAACCTCGAGTTGTAAGCAAACAACTGTATTTCTAAAGAGAAGTTGGCAAGCTTTCTCATTGGCTTCTGTTCATTCGGACAGAAGTCAAGTTGCTTTGCTTTGGAGCCAATTAGTATTATAAGTACTGGATATCTAAGCACTTATGCACAATAAAAAAAAACATGTGCACAGCAATATTCAACATCAATACCAGTTAAGATCACATTTAGCTTACTAACATGCAGTCACATGTTTGTATGTGCACCTAACATGTACGGATGAAAACATACACGCACACATTGAGGAAAACATCTCGCATAAGAGCCTAGCTGTCTATCTGAGAAGCTGCCAGCCTTCCTTAATTGGATCACAGTGTCTTTGGTGAGACTAGGTGTGCCGGTATCAAAGTGTGAAGAGCTGACAGCCAGCCAAATTATAGCATTAAACATTGACATCAGCCTGCTTTCTGCAGAGAACCAGACCAGTTTGGGTGGTGTGTGTGTGTGTGTGTGTGATAGAGAAGGGACAAGGAAAGAAGGTAAAAGAGGCAGGCAATGGGACAGAGATGTTAATGTGGAGATGAAGGATGGGGCGAAAGGTTTGCGAGCAAGACCAGAGGGAGAGAGCAGTGAGCGAGAACAGAGCTCAGGCAAGGGGCAAGGGCAGGTGTTGGCCACGCTCGCTGTGCGCCATGTTTCTGATGTTTCTGTGTCACTGAAAATTGGCACATGCACACCACACGCATGCACGTACGCGTGCACGCACACACACGCACACACACACACACACGCGCGCACAGCTCAAGAAAATGACAGACTTCAATTTTAAATTATTACAATTTATTTATTTTCGGGACTGTGCTAGCATTAGCTATAGGCTATTGATGTTACATAAAATGGTGTGTCCACAGTATTAACACCAGCACGGCGTATATAGCTGCACCAGTGCTATCCATGGGGCAGCATGGTCTTCCCGGCATTTCTGGGTAGTTTGCATGTTCTCCCATGGTCTGCGTTGGTTTGCTCCGGCTGACCAGTGACACTGCAGACAATCAGGAGTTGGTCCCCAGGCTGCATGGTGGCTGCCCACTGCTCCCTTGACTTAAATACAGTGGATCAATTTAGCTATATATATGTTTATGTGACAATAAAAATAGTAACTTTATAGTGGAAGCTGGTCCTTTCACCTTGTTACAAGATACAGTAGCTGAAATTAGTGTTTTTTGCTTTTGAATTAAGTGGTACTGTATATGCCATTGTCATTCATTGTTTGCCATTGCTGATGCATAGTCAGCTAACAGTAAATTAATCAACATTGACCTCTGGAATCTGGTCTACAACATTAACAGTGTCATGTTGCAAGAATCAGCCAATTATGTTGCTACTTATACTCACAAAAAACATTAACAAAGGAACTACCTAAGCAAATGGAGATCTCTAGCCTATATTTACAAATAGGCTTTAGCCTATTTATTATTTAATATTTCTACAAATACTTAATATGAAAAGCATTATGAATTGCTTGCATCGTTTGCTTTCCTTTACAGATTAAGTAAAAATTGTCTTACTATTGATGATTTGCTTTTTATATGACAGGGTCCACCCCTATTCAGAAATCATCAGATAGAGAACATAAGATAGCAGGCGAGACACAACGCATTAAAGAGAGCCTATTGTACAATACATTCTGAGATGATTTTAGCACAGCTTAAGGTTTACACTTTGTAATGACTAAATAGCAATGTTGTCATGCGTAATACAGACACATTGGTAAATATATATATATATGTTTTGTTTTTTTTGTTTTTTGTTTTGTTTTTGTTTTTGTGCTCATATCATTGCAGAGTAAAATACTTTGATAAGGGCATGTTTTTAGTGATTTTGCAAACTTGCCCATAGGATTGTATTGGTGACATGCATGATCAGACATAATACTGTAGTTTGATAGTTTCAATACATGAAAGCATTTGAGGATATTTTAGATATGGGGATAAATTCCAAATTATAACAATGGGCACATTTTATTAAACACCTGTGGCTGAACTGGATAGTTCCCTGCACTACAGAACATACTGTGCTGTTACCATTCCCTGAATAATAAATAAAAGGGGAATACTTTGATTGACAATTCAATATACTGTATGATTTAATCTGCCTGTAACAACATGTTGTATTTGCCATATTATTTGTTATCTTTGACTCAATGTGCCTCATTCACTACTTTGTTTTGCATTGGATACTAGGATACTTGAATCTTCTGGCATATACTGTATCAATGGGGGACTAATCCCAGACACTATGGAAGGTTAAAAAGCAAGGAATGTGTTCCTAAATGACAACAACACTACATTATATACAAAACTCCCATAGATATTAAGAAGACCAGACAGAACTAAATGTTGGTACAATATGCCGTCCCGGGGAATGTGTGTGTTTCTGTACAGTATGCATACCTACTTGTTGTGCCTTTCTGTGTTTTCCCGGTGCATTTGTACACTCAATATGTCTCTTTGATCTCCATTTAAGCATTTCATTGGCATAAGCCACAGTGGCGAGTGTAGTGTTCTACATTGTGTCTAACACTGTTGGCCTGAATACCTGGTACACAAGCATGCTGAACCCACTAATAAACTGATATAACTAACTAATAATTGAGCCCGTGCAGTTTCTGTGTATCAGGGTATGATAAATTCTCTAGATTAACAAGCCTACAGTAAGGTGATTCATGATAGGTTAACATACAGCGGTCTCATCCAGATTTAACCAGAATCCCTTGTTTCCATTCAAAGGTAGATGAATCATTCTCTTCCTTATTAATATTCACTATTCAATCTGCTCTTCAATTTACAATACTAATACACTGAAAGCCCATTACTTTATAATCATGAATACTTATTGACAGAAGACTGTTAGACCCTTAATTGTTCAGGTCCACACATGTTTTTACATGAGCCCATGCCTTTGCCTGCTTTTAAATACCGTAGTAATAACATCACTAACACAAAAACAACAACAATAGAACACTAAATGTATAACTCCACAGCAGAGATTATGCAGATTTTTTAAATTTGTCAAATTCTCTGATCACTCTAAAGTTCCTGCATTATCTACCTCTTAACTCGCCATAGACACTGTGCTGCTTCTGTAGTTAAAGCCAACATCAACATACACATGATGATGTCTGACGTCTGCTACTGTACATGCTCATGCAGTGATTGGACCCACCCGTCTTGTGAGGAAGAAGGTCCCTGTTATAGTTTAAGCATATGATGACGTCACACAGCGATGCTAGCATCCATTAAAATGAGATATCGTTCGGCCTAGACGTCATTATTGAAAGACATGTGAAGGAGAACGAACGGAACAGTGGTCAGATGAAGGCACCTGGTTGGAAGAGTGCAGAGTGCTGTTTGATTAGGAGAGGCAGACCTGAGAAGGCTAATTGGGGCTCTGATACCAGGCACGTATGAGTGGCTACTCAGCTAGCAGAGCCAAAGAAGGCACAGCACAAATGAACACACATAGGTGTGCAATCTAGTGCCTCCCAAAGAGCAGAACTGCTCTGTGTGTGTGTGTGTGTGCGATGAAGTAGTGGTTCCCTATATATTTCTAGCAGGATTTTTAAAATGTCAACTCTGACAGAAAAGAACAGAACATGACTTAACATGATTTTCATCTCGTACAATAATTCAAAGCAATTAAATGTGCCTCTTTCTCCTGATATTTTCTAAATATTTTCTAAAATCTAGTAGTGGTGTAACGGATCGTAGTTGATCAGTGACCCGTAGAGGTCACTTCCCACCGCGGATTAATTGCAAAGTTAACCATCATTGTGTTAATATAATGTTTTATTTCCACTGTTATTTTTCAATGTAGCCTAATAAATCTACAGTTGCATTTAAGAGACATGTTTGGAAGTGCTGAATGTTGTTGAGTTTTCACGTGATACGTAATACTTGTGTGGATAATTCATCACCTTCGCAGTCATTGTGCTCGCGTGTGCTGCTACGAGCTATGCTGAAAATCAGCATGCCTGGTTTTCTCTGACTTCGGCACTCGGCCACAACAGGACAACCTTTCGTGTGATATTACTTTTTCACAAATATACAAGCGCCATTTATTTGTTAAGAGTATAGGCATACAACAGATTAAAGAATTGTTTGTTTATTTAATATACAGTATTTGGCTGAGCCAACAGGACTAGACTGCCACCCTACCTTGTGTCTGCCCTTGGGATCATCCTACAAAGTTTAAGGTGGGGGTCAATCACTCTAACCACTAGAAAATCACATTGCTTCAATAAAACAATTCATACCAATAGCACTCCATGTTCCACCTAACTTTGTAGCAATAATCCATTTCAATTTGGCTTTGCAATGTGATAACATTTTAATGTCAACTACAATGGCAATAAAATAAGACACACTTTACACTCACATGTACGTGGGATTGGCTATAACAGGATGCTGCACTGCACATCTGGTGCCTAGACACTTCAATTATATACATTTTTGAATGATCATCAAATAATCAGATTCGTGCAATTAATCCCTAGTCATTTCTGACAGTTACTCTAATCAATATGCAGATTTTCTCTCAAAGAACACAATAGCTAAGGACCAAAATATGAAAGGAGATTAAAAGGATATTCACGCTCAGCTGCAAACATTGTGATTGCTTAGCTGCAAACATTTGCTCATTCAATTATGAATCAACAGAGTGACGGCCGAGGCTTCTCATCAAGCACATTGAGCAGATTCTGCTGTCGCTGTTCAACTTGAAACGCATCAGTCCTCCTCTCATCTCTCCTCTCTAGCTCTTCACAGGGAGCCTGCCATCTGTCTCACACGCGCGCATGCACAAGCACGCACGCACACACACACGCACACACAAGACGCAGAAAAAAGACACAGGGGTATGTATGAGCATGCACAAACACTCCCAAACATTTATGCAAACATATTTGTACCAGCAGGAATTCAAAGTTACACAAGCAAATGAACACAAATGTAAACATGTAAAGAATTCCCACAGTATAGATTACGTCACTTAACTTCACTGCATTCCTTCTCCATCAACCGTACATGTAGTTATCAAGCAGGAAAAAGTATTGAATATTTCAGCAATGTGGACTTTAAGTACTGTATTTAATTGAATTCACGTCTACTCCAGAAAGTTTGCAGTAAGAATACATTATTAAAACACACTATTTATGATAAATTAAATAGATTAGCGATTATGTTTACTGTCACTGTTACATTCTGTTAATTCGTAAATCAGATATTACAGTATCTGGTTTGGTTTTAGAGATTTTAAATGTTGAGGCATTATACATGATTTGATAGAAACCATTGACAAGGGCATATCAATACCGGGAGATGGTGAAAGCATCACTCCAGATGTAATGCTGCTTAATAGTTCCATAAAGTTGAGTTATGCTCAACTTGCTTTCTTCACCAACACTTTTCTTCACCAACACTTTTCTTCACCAACACTTTTCTCTATGTGGCAACTGTTGCTACCCTCTTGCTAACCGCTCAGTCTTATGGAAAATGGATGACTTTTGAATGCTAATTTGGTGGCAGCATATGTTAGGGTGCATTCCAAAGGTTGACGGTTACCCCACTTGTACTTTAAGTGTCCTTGAGCAAGATTCTCTACATGCTTATTAATAATTGTATTAAAGTGTACTCTCTGTATGTCGCTTTATATAAACGCAATTATATTTACAGAAGAAGTTCACAGTTGAAGTATGCCTGTATAATTTGTACGTTGTTTCACAGTGTTTCTGTGGCTGCTTTGTTATTGGCACGGCACATAGTCACAGCTGAGCCATCACAGGGGGAACGCTTGTTTGATTTATTCTCAACACGCAGTAAGAGAATAATATGTTTAACACAAACCTGCATAAAACTCCTTTTATTTGACACCTGGTTATTGAGATTGGAACTTATTAAAATGTGGAATAAATGTGAGTTGTGTTAATAATACAGGTAGCAGATTGAATTAAATCTCCCTCAGGGAGGGTAAGATACAGTTCAATGCAATATGCTTTAGTGGTATGACTGCCATATTAGGCAGCCCTGCCAGTGTTGAAATACAATTGAAACTCATCAAACTCTGTCTCTTGTGCCTGTCATTAGCTCCGAGCTACTGTCTCATGCCTCTGGTTCTTTGCCTCACATGCTTTGCTTTTCTCTGTGTCTACTGTATTTGTGAGCTGCTTGTGTGTGTGCACGTGTGTGTTTCGTATTCTGGATCAGCCGTTTGAGTCTCCTGTATAGTAATAGGCAGTCTCAGCCTCTTCCGTCCATTAGCACAATGTCACATAAGCAACTTCTCAACAAATTGAGAAGTACATTTTCATTGGCTGTTAGCATTGTCACTCACGAAGTCTGTATGTGTAATTCCGGTGTGACGCCAGTGCAGTAGCCTGCTTTGCTTACTAATTTCAGTTTCAGTGCATTTATTCTAAGCACTGACAGAAGCCAAGTTATCTAACAGAACAATACCTGAAAAAAAACAGCCAGAGTCGCGTTGGTAAGTTTCTCAACAAATTCATATGTATAAATTTAACGTCAGACTTTGTCACCGAGTTACGTAGCTGGTTGATGTGCATGTCAATCAAAATACCTAGGCGGATCTTGACGCGATTAGCCAGCGCTGTGTCCCAGACTTTACGTAAGGAAAGGCTGGCTCTGTGAGTAGGTAATAGGTGACTCTTGCCTTTAGCTGGGTAGCACTTCAAAGCCATGTGTGTGTTCATTTCCCCAGTCTCCTTTTATCCTGGGATGGTTTAGTAGCCCCCAAGTGATGCTCAGTGCTAGGTTCTTGTCTCCTTGTCTGGTCCTGTCTGGATCGTGCATACTGTAGGTGATCTGTTATCTCACATGCCTCCATGGTTCTGTCTAGCTATAGTATGCACGGTCCTTCTGCGGAATCACACGGGACACTGAGATCTAGAGCACTTTGACTGACTGCACCAGCTTGGCTGGTTCTGTTGGCACCTCCGTTGCTACAAGGTCACAAAGGTCATTCAACCCAGCGTTTACTGTACACTCTCCTGATGCTGCAACTGTAGCCTCGCGAGATTAGGATGGTCTTGCGACCTTCAGTTTAATACAGTCGCGTGAATCAGTCTGGAAAGACTAGAAATCATTGCGACTGTCCGAGTAGCAACTGAACTTACAAATAATCGTGTACTGATAGCTACACGGGCGTGGTTTTGTGTGTGGCGCGGTTTAGGTTTGCCCACAATGAAATCGAGCAGATGGTTAATCCAATCAACTGCCAAGTATTTTTTTGAAAGTGCCTGCCATTTTCAAACCGTTTCGATGCATGGCTTCCCAGATGGAGTCGTGAATAACAATCCATTTGGCACTTCAGGTGTGCAATGATGGAATTAGCAACATACCTAAAACTCGTCTTCAAATTCCACATCAGTACCTTGGACACTGTGTTAGCTCTTTATGCGTTACACTCTTTATATTCAAGCCTTTCTATTTGATATATTTTTTTATTAAAAACATAAATACATACATAATTCTCCAGTTCTGTGTCATGGTCTGTTCCCTGTCTCATGTCTGTTAGTCTTGCCGTGTTCTGTGTTTCCTTGTGTTTTCCCTATGTTGCAGTTCCACCTGTGTCACATCACGTTCCACCTGCCACTGGATGTTGTCCAATGTCTTTCATGTTGTGTCTACACCTATATATAAGTCCTTGTCTTTTCCCCTGTCACTTGTCGATCATTGTCAGTGTAAGTGCTTGTTTCTCCGTATTCCTTGGCTTGATTTCTAAGTGCTGCTTGTGTGTTTTGGGTCCTCACCGCCACACCTTACACTCTTACAATCTATTTTGAAGCAAGCCGTTTCTAATTTTAACCAAATTGACATGGCAACAGCGAAATGCGCTGCACTAGCCTGATGCCAAATATCTGTAGGAGTAAACTAGAAGCCTTTAAGCATTTTAGGACATCAGGGGTGTATGAAGACATACGTATGTATACATTGTCTTACAAGGCTCCGAATCAAACCTCAATGATGAAAGATGACGTTGGAGCACCATGACAAATAATAACATTATTGGCGATTGGCGCACCCTTGACAAGTGAAGTGCGTTGGTTGATCAATAGTCAAAAAGTTTAACTTATAAGCGTACAGCCAGGCTTGCTTTGTGCTTTACAAGTTCAGGTAGGCTAGACGGCTCTGTCCCATAGAGCTACGTACAGTAGGCAAGTTAAGTTTTATGCCATTTATATTATTAGTATCGCTTACTCAAAGTTACATACGTTTTGTGTTTATAATCCATTGCTGCATTTCCCGCTCTTCAAATTGAACAGGCTACTCGTAAGATGATTTTGTTACGCAGTACCAATGTCATATCATTATCATAATATCCCAGAATTCCACTGACCAACTCCACAAATTTTAACATAAAATCTAAATAACTAAATCTAAATGTATCTATAAGGTAAGATAACATATGTGTGCTTTATGCATGGTAGATTTTGAAACAATATTTGAAATTACACCATTCCAGCAAATGCCTGCATATCGAGCACTATATACTATGGGTGTAATGGTTCTGAAACCGAGACTGAAACCGCGATTCAAAGGGATAGGGCTGTCGCGGTAAAATAATGTGGTGATTTTAGTTGGTTCAGTAGTGCGGTATTATCACCATATTTTTGTTTTGAGTGGTCAAGTGCGTGGCGGAGCTTCCGAAATAGTGTGGTTAACACAATTTCTAGGCAGTGATCTCAGTCCGTAATAAGACAATGTGCATACAACGGCGTATCGGCTAACAGTTTAGTGCACCGGTGTTCTTGACTATAGGTATGCAATCACGTTCGGCATGTTTGATCAAAATGTCAGCTTCAAAAAAATGACCCAGCCTCATTGTGACAGGTGCTGATGAGATCATTTTACCTTTATGCCAAACAAAAGCAAGACATTTCGATGTATAACCAATTTGAATGGTGTTCATTTGTTTGTTGACAAATTATACCTTAATGAAGATGGCCTTCAATTGTACTTTTCCCTGTAAAGTGTATTTACTTTACTTTATTTAATGAATAGGATTCTCAAGTATACCGTGTTGTATTAGTATGTTTGTTGATTAACTTTAAACTTGATTGACTGTTATTTTACTTAATTCACCATTATCACCGTTGCCTGCAGCTACTCCAGTGGGATTAGTTTTCTTATTTTGCTAAGCTTCCCTTTTAAGTCAGTAGTGGGAAGTGAAGTTGACAAAAGTCATATTTGGCTGAGAGCAAATTATTGTGTGAATGATGATGGATGAAGGTATATGTTTGCTTGGTGGAGAAACTGCATTTATAAAGTTCTCAGTAAACAGAATAGCATAGTTCACATGGGATTGCCGGTAGATCTGGATAATTGATATTACATATCATATATTCATATCACACTAGTTTGATACAATAAGCGCAGCTGTTCTTATGTTCTTTATGTACTTTGCCTTTTTGCATACTGTAACATTTGCTTTGTCCATGCGCTGAACTCAATGCAACGCTGAGAGATGCTGTAATGTGGATTACAGATATGACATATTAATGTGTCTGTCTGTATATCCCCACCAGCTCATATTATGCCTCCAGCACATAGCCCGTCCCTCCCTTTCAATTAAAAGCAGCAGGTGTGCCCATATGTGCACATGGAACCGTGTGATCCCATGCATATCAGGGCCATGTGTGGTTTCCGAGCATCATATTTGGTACAGTAGCTGTGTCGTATGGGAGACTATGGGGAGAGAACGGTGCTAAATTGTCTAGTAGCCATGTTTTATTAAACGGAACATTTCCGCGTGATGCTACTATAGCAGGCGTTTCACAGTTCAGTTGAACATTTCGATCTAGAGTTCGGTTTGATTCTGTAGACATTCCATTACCCTACTGTACACGTGTAGAGAAGCCTATAAACATGTAACGTGTTCACCTCACATCTGCCTCTGTGTGCGACAGCCCTCCCTCTCTCACTGATTGGCTCAGACACACACACTTCTCCTGTCCAATAGGAAGGCCAGCTTTAAGACGAGTGTGATGCTTTGTATGTGACAAAGAAAAAGTGAGCAGACAGGAGTTTCATCCATACATCTTTTAAATTGATTTAATTATTAATACTTACATATTTGAGATATTTTGATTCATTACAGACATAAGGTAGTTTTAAATGTATATGCTGCACACATATATACATGACACATGACATGTATGTCATCTTCCTGAGGTAAGTATGCAACAGTCGGCAATCATCCTCAAACAGGGAAATGATTATGACACTAAGCCCCAGTGAAGTAAAAGATCAGGCCAGTAATCCCATCTACACAGTTGTTTCTGCTGTAAAGTTACTTTGAGACACTGCATAATTAGATAAGGAATCTGTGTTTAGTGTTTGTTCACTCCAAGTCACTACGTGTGCACTGACTACTCCCCCCCCGTGTCAGTAAAGCAGCATGCATGCAGAGTTTCTTCATATAGAGTGATCTATCATTACGGCTCTCTCCATAATTGATCCTTATACCTTTCCATCACTTCTGGCCTTTTCTATGGGCCTTGTTTTCATGCCAGCTCTACCCTGATACTCTCTTTAGAAAAAAAAGCGCCGTTTCCTGCACCCCGTCCTTACAATTAAATGCATACTAGTGTCCTGGCCACTACACCATGCCGGTGACTACAGACACCAGAGAAATGGGTGGCCTTTGCTGTTGGCAAATGGTATCCCACGTTCATTTAATCCACTGCAGTGATTTACAGTAATGGCGTGCATTATCTGTCTAATGGTGAAGAGAACATTACATCTGTGTACAAGAAGTTGATGCCAACTGAAAGACACATCTCTCTCTGTCTCAACACACACGTACATACACATGTACGCACGCACGCACGCACAGCATTATTACATACATTTTGTGTCCTTTGCATTTGGTATTGAAAAATCAGCTGCACTTGGACATACTATAAAATCTCTCTGTCTCTCTCTGGGCAGCAAGTGGCCCAGTGGTAGAGCGGGGCAATAGGTGATCAAGAACTCGCTGGTTCACACCCGCTAACTCCTCACCAAGTGCCGAGGTGTCCTCGAGCAAGACACCTAACCTTAACTGCTTCCGGTGGCATGGCTGACATCAGCATTGATGGATGCATGTACTGTACACGCATTAGCGCACACTGGTACGATAGCACACAGTGTTTAGAAGGCGACCATGCAACATGTGGCATGTACGCAGGCCACAGAGGCGCACAGAGCCGTTAGCAGTGAACAGCATCGGATCCCCTTTCAAAATATGATTAATAAAGCATTAATAAAGCATTGACAAATGGGTCATTACCTCACCTGACAATGGGATGAGAAGACAGAATAGAGACAGGTACTATGCAACAGTACATGTGTGACAAGATGCATCTGTGTGTGTGTGTGTAGTGTGTTGTGTAGTGTAGTGCAGTGTGTGCACTTGCAAAGGCCAGTAGTTCATTTGAGAATCAATTACATACCGTAACTTTCCCAGTGTGGTGACCGTGCTAGCATGTAGATCGTCTCGGGGGACGTGTTTATCTTCTGGTTTCTGCTGTTGATCTGAAACACACACACACACACACACAGACAAATGCACAGGGTCTCCCTGGATGTCTGCACCTACGCGGGCGGGAGGGAAGGAGAGATTGAAACCAGGGGGAAATAAAGCACTTATGTTGCCTGAAGAGTATGGAACGAGTGATAGAGAAGAGCAGGAGATATGTCTATTGGATACTGTAGCCTGTTCAGCTTGGATGGGAAAATGGAGGGATGCCATTTGGTTTAAAAAGAGACACCCAGCTGATGGATGGATGGACAGATAGTACAGATAGAGCATGATGGAGATGCAGAAACAGTTGGGGGGGCAGGAAAAGAAATGACAACCTCGAGCTGTAAATATTAAAATATTAGTGTTGGATACAATACAATATAAATACTAGACCATATTCTCAGATGCAATGCAGTGTGATACAATACAATACCATGCAGTATGATATATTACAATATGATATGATGCAATAAAGTTGATATTATACAATGATACAATGCAGTGCAAGGATGATACTACAGTATATTGTAGGTGTGACCAAGGCTGTACGCCTTGATGTTAGGAATACCAAGGTCCAAAAAATACCTTTCTGCAAGGTTTGGGGGCACGATGCCCCGACATTGTTTTCAATCTACATTTGTGCTTTTTAAGATGTTTTGAAGAGTAGAACTTGGATAACAATAGCTCAAAGCCAAAGGAATGAATTCTCAATTATCTCTCCTGAAACATTCTAAAATATACTAAACTGAAATAAAAATCATGCATTTTAACATTGGATTGATTGATTTATTAGCTATTTATTAAAGTTGAACTTACTAATTTGCATCATGACTATCGACATGTACTTCAAAATATAATGCCATAGGCATGGATATGGTTATTGCAGCGCAAGTTACGCAACCACACGCACACAGGAGCTATTCTTCAGATGATGTCATAACGTCAACTACAAGCAGTTCGCTATGCTGTGCAAATTATTCTCTTTTACATTTTCTTTATGGAATATTAGCATTTTATTGGTACTTAGACTTCTAGAAACTATCTGCTGGTAAATATGATACATGTTTTAAATCCCCTGGTATGTTACATAATGTATGGGTATATTTTGCAAAGGTATAACATAGCCCTAACGACATGCTGCTGTTATTCTAACAAAATGTCGGCCGCGCTTGGTAACTGGTGTATGGTCTCTTCTACGGTTGACTAATGTACTGTTTGTAAGTCGCTTTGGATAAAAGCGTCTGCTAAATGATGTAAATGTACATGTAAATTATCTCGTTAGTTCTTCTATAGTTAGTTCTTCTTTTTGCTCGCAGGCTGGGCACTTTTAGAGCACGTTGCGTCAGCCATTGGACTAGTTACACTAGTAACTGAGTAAAGATTCTGTGGCAGGATCATTCACTTCATGCACGCCAATTTTCCTTTATATAGCTTATATAGTTCTATGCGGTGATCAAACGACAATGTTCGCCAAATACGATGTCTTTGCAGATCCAACGTAGTGTTTTTTTTAGGCAATTATCTCACAACTTGTATTATATTCTTCGCAAAGGTATATAATAGAATATCACCGAGGAATGGACCTAGGTGACCTCAATGGTGGGTGCGGCGTTGGGCATGACCTTATTTGATTGCTCTCAATTCTCTCTTCCACAAATGTAATAAGACAATAAACATAATGTGTATATAATTGAAACAAATAATTCTAATCTAATAATAATAATAATAATTATTATTATTATTATAATTATTATTATTCTAATAATAATAACCTATCCTAAATGCCCTTTAAACTCCATTTAAACTCAATTTCCTTCGTTGACTGTAAACAACGTAACGGAAGAGATGAAATGGAGGCAGAAGGCTGTCTGGCTGAGCGGAGCGAAAGAGGGGATTATGAGATAGCAAAAGGCAGTGAACACAGGAGAGCACAAGAGGGGGGAGAGAGAGAGAGAGAGAGAGAGAGAGAGAGAGAGAGAGAGAGAGAGAGAGAGAGAGAGAGAGAGCTAACAGAGGAGTTTGGGATCAATGCTGGAAAAGAGGGATGGAAAGAAAGACGAGAGAGGACATTCATCTGGTGCGTTTGATAACAGCCAGTGGCCGAGAAGTGCACCAATACGCTACAGTGGGTAGTAAATAGTCATGAATGTGTGTGGTGGGTGTGTGTGTGCGTGTGTATGCGTGTGTGTGTGTGTGTGTTTGCACAGTGTTTCCCCTAGGATGGAGTTGTAGCAGCGGAGGTGAAGCCTGTGGTTATTTTTTTTCATAAATAACCACAAGGGTTGCAAACTCACCATAGTTGGAAAAGGTGACAAAGACATTAACCTTGTAGAGGGATCCGGGAGCATGCATCCCTGGTAAGATGTCTTTTGAAAGATCAGCTTCCAAAAGTGGATTTACAGTTGATTTTGACATGAGAATATAGGGAAAACTCACCCTAGAATGTTAAAATTATTGCTACAAAACTAATGTAGCCTACTCTGAGCATAAAATTTAGAAAATACTTAAATCTTGAAAGTCTTGTCTGAAGTCTTGAAATCATAGGCTACACACAGCCTATACCAAAATATAACAGAAACTTTTTAATTTTATGATTTCAAGTAATTACATTTTAACATGTCACGATTGTATATTGATTATTTATCTACAACCAGGAGCTACTATTTGCGCTGAAATTGCATGCTCATATAGCTAAAAATAAACCAGTGGTGGTAACTCCGTACTCTTGTCGTAACAGTCAGTGACCGAAGTCTTCATCCTACGACGCCAAAGGCTTTCTAACGCTTCCAAAAGTGACGAGAAAGGTCCTTGACCAACCTGCAGTTTTTGACGAGTTGAGAGTGAGAACGTGTTGTAGCAGTAGTCACGTGAGCAATGAACGATTGATCTGGATCTCTACGTTTGTTTGGGTCAGTGTTGTCTCTAATCAGGTGAACAATGAATAAAATACTGGAGATAATTTTCACTCAAATTGCAGTGATTAAAAGTGAGTATTTTCCACTCGGCTATTGGAAGCATTTAGTGTGCAGCTGCATTATAGTAACATTATTGTTTGTCGTTTATCTTTGGTGATCCGTGCAGCGGCAGCACTCTCAAAAACAATTAGTTCATATTGAACGATTCGTTTGCGATCGACTCATAACTAGAATGTGTTCACACTGTTGAATGACCTCTGTAGTCTGTAGTTCTAGGACAGGAGAAAAGAGACAGGATAGGAGAAAGCTGAAATTGCTACTTGCCTTGACATTTTCTGAATTGATACCATACAGACCAAATTACAGAGCTAAGCACAAGTAGGCTGCAAATAATAAATAGGATATATTTGGAAATTGGTACATATTATGCAAAACTGTGGTCAATCACAACCTATAATGTGCACGTATTGCATGACTATTAGACTAAATAAAGTGTGATAGGGTAAGACATGCTAGTCGCAATTAATTAACCGCAATGCTAGCTGATTAGCCATTATGCTAACGTGATTTTCGGGACAACTTCTGAAAGGATGATTCAAAAGAACCAGACAGTAAAGTTGTTTATTTCACAAGCATGTTGTTTCCTTATTCTTAGCAAATGAGTGTGTCAGCTGTACTGTAAGGTTACTGTGCGATGCTCAAGGTTTTCCCTTTGGCGAATAATAATCATACTGTAAATCCACTATCAGCGTTACTTGCATCTACTCTACTACTCTATGCTTTTTATACTGTAGGTATGCTAATCGCTAAGCACAAAGTTTTAATGTGCTATTTTACATGCGTGAATTGACCTGGATATGAAGCGCTGTCCATAGTGCTAAATAATAAAGTTCATAAAGCTATAAGATAAAGAGAGTCCTCTCCACTTCTCTTGTTAGTGGAGCGGCGGTGATATAGGGAAAACACTGGTGTGTTGTGGGGGATAGGGATGAAGTGATATATCTCTAGGACACAGTGGCTGGAGATACAGTATATGTAGAAATTCTACTGCGGAGGGACGGAGGGGACAAAATGATGTTGCTAGGCCCAGCAGGAGTTGCTGGGGAGAAGGGAGTAGAGGGGGAGTTTATCTCCTTTTTGTCAAAAATTGCTTTCGAGGATATCGGAGGAAAGAGTCCCCTGTTTCCATTAAAGGGGGCTAGATAATACAGGGCTGCGCTGGCGAGGAGATGAACTAGATAGCTGGGTGTGAAGAGGCAGCACCCATTGGTTCGTTCTGACGCTTCCAGCGGCAGCTGAGAAGTTGGAGAATTGAATTTGGCTTTGAGAAACAATGTTAAGAAAGGAGATGGCATCCATTTCTCATTCCTCCTCTTTGTTGTGATTCAAGCTAATTCCTTATTGGAGTGTGTCAGCAAGCTGAGCACATACACACACACGCACACACGCACACACACACACACACACACGCACACACACGCACACACGCGCACACACGCGCACACACAGAGTACACGCATGCACTGATTGTATGTGTGTATATTATATGGCTTGCAACGCCGTGTATGTCAGCCTCTCTCTCCAACTGACAACACTGCGTTGGAGAATACAGTAAACAATACATGAATGCAAGTAGGTCACACACAAACAAATACACACGGAAGCTAAATATATTGTCATGTCAGTGAATTTTCATCCAAATTAAACTTTTGTACATTATTTATTTTCCCTGCAAAATTGTCTCCAAGTTTTAATTGAATGAGCCTTTTTCATAGCCTGCACTTTTAAAACTGGTAAACATGTACATGTATGGCACTCTGTGTGCTGACTGGCTACCAGCAAGCTCCCCGGCGGTCGGCCCGCACGGTGCCGCCACGTTGTCGTTTCGTCTAGCAGGCTTCGGCGACAGACGGTGCAGTCTTGGATGTGTGTCAACATGTCCAACAAGTAATGAAAGCTGTCCATTCCACACGACAATATTGTTGTTGGAAGTTGTGATGCTTGATCTGGAATATACTCCTGATCCAATTACCTGCATGCATACTACAACTGCAACAAGCCTAGACTATTCTGTGGGTAAGGTAAACACTAAAACACTTTTAGCCCATGAAATAATAGGACCGCCCATACTGTTGTGTTGTAGGTTACAGCTTTACAAGATTATGAGAAAGCTCGTAATAATGTGTTCTAATGCCACTGTAAAGAAATGCAGTCTCTTTTATTAAAATGACCTCGTATCATAGACCTATAACTGTTTACAAAAATAATGCACTGCCGGTACTATAGCTTACGCGAGGCTGAGGAAACAGAAATATGGTGCACTCAAATAACAATAATAATAAACCAAATATCACATTTATTTTCTTGCCACTCTGTCGTAAATAGCCCAAACTTTCTTTTCATGGATTACTGCTATGCAATGTTAAAAAAAAAATCTTGCTGTCTTTACATCATCCAATGTGGAAAGAAAGAATTAATTAATCAAGTGCAAAAACAACACTGAAGTCATTAGTGAAGTATTCAAAGTAGCCTAATTATTTATCAAGAAATACATATTTGGAACAATTAACTAAAATGGAAACACATTGAGAGGAAAATGATGTTACTGTAGAGTGTCATTAAATGTGTTGCAACATAATCATGTCGGGTGGGTTAGTATGTTTTTCATGAAAATTATTGTTCTTCTTCAGCGCAGCGGGTTAACATTCTTTCATATCTTGTTTGCATACTGTTATTGATTTCATTCCCTCTCTGTGTTTGTTCACCTTCCTGCCTTGTGTCACTTTGCTGTAAAACGCACTGTGTCAGGCCTGTTGTACACAGGAGGGATTGCGTTGACATACTGTGTACTCTACCAGACTAAAGTGGGTGTGTGTGGTGTGTGAGGGTGGTAGGCCGGAGAGACACAGAGAGGCAGTGGTCACATCTGGATGCAGGTGAAGTGCCTGAAGTCCATTTATTCTGGCAGATGACAAGGTAGAGACAGAGCTCAATGACATGCTCTGGTAAATACCCTACGTAACACTCATACAAGCACACACAACAAGAGCTTGAGAAATGTTGAATGTGCTGTACTTCCACTGAATTATAAACCATTAAGAGTGTTTATCTAGATTTACAGGTGACTCTCCCAGACTCCCTGTTTGTTCAGTGCAAAAGAGGAAGGTACACACAGACAGACATGCATACAGACAGACAGACAGACAGACAGACAGACAGGCATACATACAGACAGACAGACATGCATACATACTGTATATACAGACAGACAGACAGACAGACACGCAGACACACAGTCTCATATAAAAAATGTTTAGTCAATACAAGTTACATGGATATACTGTAGCGTTTGAGTGCATAAAACCGACACGCAAGACAAGATACAGTATATATTGAGTTATACACTTGCTGCGGAATTAATTACTTGGTTTTCGTACATCTGATATTGTGATTTCCGAGTATCGCCAACCTTTAAAAAGTCAGCTGAAAACCGAACTACGCGTAATGGCATCTGGCTGGTTTTCAACGGTACACTTGGTACACTCATACATCATCAAATTAAAATGTTAACGTTAATGTTGATGGGGTCCCCCCCCCCCTTCACCTCCCTCAGCTCCTTGAAGCATTTTTCAAAGTTGTAGTGGGTGGAGTCAGGTTCAATTCAATTCAATTCAATTCAAAAAACTTTATTGTCTATCACACAGTGATAGAAAATTGTCTTCGGTTTCGGGCTCACAGCAGA
>JAODUK010000522.1:0-13624 GCA_027564635.1 Typhlichthys eigenmanni | reverse complement strand
TAGGGAGCCGAAGACGTGCTGGGGGCGCTGTCCGGTGCTGAACCGGCGGCTTGGCGTGGTCTGCTGCCGGAGCGGCCACGGACCGTGACAACTACTACTGTACTACTACAACTACTACTGCATTCGTACTACTACCCATTTATTTCACTGTTTATTTTCTACATAATATGTTTCCAGAGTGTGTACGCTGTTCAGTAATCATACTAGTTTTCATAATATTAGCTGCCGTGCCAAATCTATTGGCTTGTCTTTCTTGGCCCAGTAGAGCTCGCTAACTTTAGTTCACCCCAGATTTATTTTGGCTTTCAGCTCAGCTAACACTGCACTGTACTGTATGTTCATGTGATCCGTGCTATGACGGCAGCTTGAGGTTAACCACGTTGGTACAGCAACAGAGATACAGCCCCTCTCATGCGCCTTCATATTATCTTTGCTCTGCTCCATAGTCTTTCCCTCCTTAAATAAACACCCACATTGAATGTGTCACAATGTCCGTTTGCCTAGAGAAATAACTGACATTTTGTGTACCTTGACACGTCCATGCGATGATTCATAGGCAGTTTCTAATCATAATGTTACATTTTTGTGTTTTGCTCGAATTTCAGAAAACTTAAATTATATATTTAAAATGTAACTCCAAGGCAATGGATTCTAATGATTATTATACAGGTATGAGGGCATAACATATAGCCTACAGCTTGCTGTGCACTAACAATCAAACTTACAAATTGTTTGCTATCCATTTTGAATAAAAAATATACATAACATTTTAAACGCGGTCAAAATCCCTTTCAAATCAAAAAAGCCGAGTTATGAAAGTTGATTACTGCTGTCTTTTATTCTCCATCTGTCCATGAGAACCAATGATCTGGGTGCATTAGACGCTTGGCAGTGGCGTGGCAGATCTGAAGCAAGCTCTACATGCTGTGTACGTATGTGTGTGTGTGTGTGTGTGTGTGTGTGTGTGCGTGCGTGTGCCATAGAACTGCGTGCTTCCAGTCTAATGTGGTATTTAAAGGACCTTGTTCACATACAGTACTAGGAGCTACAGTATAGCAGACGAGCATATATACTAGACGCAGACTGGAATACTGTAGCTATTGCTATTTGTGTTACATTGCATTGTGCAACACCGCATTGCTTTACGTGGAGCTGTGTTGCATATGTGGAATTGTATTGCATAATGTTGCATTGTGTTACGTTATGTCAAATGTTTTATTGTGTTAAGTTGCATTGTTACGTTGTATTATGTTGCACAACTTGATATCGTACAGTATGCGTCGTTGATGTGATCGCAGCATCACGTGACATTATGCTACCTGATGTTATGTTACATTGAATTAAAGGCATGGTCGGTCATTGTTGATTACTTGGAGCTCAAATCAAAGCAGTATCGCTCCGCGGTCCTCCGCGGCGGCCTCTCATATGTTGAAATGCATTGTGAAGCAAAGCTTAGTGCTACGGCTTTGCTAATCCGAGCGGTGTTTGCCAATTTGTTCCTATTTACAGAGCCAGGGCTTTGTAGAACTATCAGGTCATTTTTTTTAACACGCACAGAGAAAGGTAAGCTAGTGAAATATGATGAGATATTGAATTTGACCTAAAAGTGTATTAGATTACATTTAGCTTGCAATAACTGACGATACCTTTAAGTTATAAAAAAGTGAATTTTATTTGTGCATTTTATTTGTGTTCTAGAAACACAAATAAGATGTAACCACCACCAAAATAGTCATGTTTACACAAGTGGTTCATCATCGGGTTTGGCAGATCAAAATATGATGGGTCATTGTTTCCACTCAAAAGATCATTGGATATATAAGGACTGAGATCTCACTGTCATTGGCAAGAATGAATGGTCTGTACTAGAGCCTTGCGGGAATCCGTCCACCCACTCATGTGGATGCAGTGAACATTACCCACAGTATGCCATTTAAAATATGATAACATCAATACAAAGCACTATGTAACGCATTATATAGAGGTCACCATACACCGTGTGATCTCTTTCCTGGAAATGCAATACGTATCGAGTCCAGGAATAACATGAATAGAAGACAACATACACTCTGTGCCAATGGCGCAAGATGTATTGACAATGTGTAGCCAATCAGTTTCCATTACTGAAATAGATTTATGTTGTGCCAGCAGCTGGCCTTGCTCGATTTCTCTGCGTTTATATCCTTATTTTATTGCCTACCCACCCCCATGCCCTTTCCTGTTATTCCATGTCTCCATCTTCCTTCTTCATCTTGAGCCAGACCAGTAGTCTGTGGTTGCAGTAACCACTTAAAGGAGGAGAAACAGAGGGTGGTCTATGTGGCAAAGAGAAGGCCCTGCAGACTAATGCACCCCAGATGCACGCTGCCTGCTGCTGGACAGCTTCGTTTCCACCACGCCCTTGTTACGGATGACAGAGAGGCTGCTGCACAGCATTATCCCGTCTAAACGCTGCATATTAAGGATGATTGTCTGTCCCTGTTTCAGAGGGTTAATTTTCCTCTGCTGATGTAGTTAGGCTCGCTGTGCGTGATCAAATTGCCCGGGCGCTTAGTGTTTCAGGGTAGACGTGTGTGTGTGTGCGTGTGTTTGTGTGTGTGTGTTAGGGGGCTGCAGAATAGTGGGGTGTGCTGTACAGCGCGCCTATACAACAGTTGGAATGAAAAGTAGAATGAGGTTATGGGGGCTACGGATGAGGTCAGCGTAGAAGCTGCGTTGAGCTTGGGTTACAGGAAGGAATGCAGAGGATGGGGCAGCGATGAAAGAAGGCAAAGAGTAGAGAGACACGGCAAACAGAAATGCCTTTGGAGCAAAAACACACTGATGCCACGCGACGTGTGGATGTGTGTGTTTGTACTGGGGAGTCAGCTATGGGGCAGTGCCAATAAGTGAAGGCCCTGATAAAGTTTATCTTCATCTCGCTCCCATTATTACCTCAATCTGGCAGAGAAGACATTGCAGTCTGTATCTCTCCTGACACCTTTGTCTCTTCTTGCCGCCCTCCGGCAGAGACCTTCAGGGCGTTTGGTTTTTACCTTTTTGTTTATTTTTTGTTTTGTTTTGTTCTGTTCTGCACTTTATGTTGCTCTTTTTATGCTAGTGGTTCGAGGAATTTGGCTGAATCTATCTATGATTTAGAAATACGGTAACTGTTAAAACCTGATGGTTTGATTTTTATTGTTCCTCAACTGCCACGCTCTCTTCTTTTCCATTTCAAAAAATGTTCCGGTTGAGGGATAGCTAGGATGTAGTTGGTACCAGCTCAACTCAACTCGCCTCGCCTCTACTCGCTCTGGGAGCTTTTCCACTGCGTGGTACCAACTCTACTCGACTCACCTTTTTTGCTTTTCCGTTGGAAACAAGTTGGGATAGTACCTGGCTGGTACAAGCTACTAATGTCGAGGTTCCAAGCTAGCTGAGGCGATATCAAAATGTGACGTGACAACAATGCAGACTACTGATTGGATGAAATCGTCACTTTGTCATTGCGCAACACGGATATATATACCGCAACTACTGAAGCAGCTATCTACTTAGAGCTGGTCAGGGCAATTCATGCAAACTGAAGATTGACCAAGATATGAACTGTTGGCTGCACAAAGCAACCGAAGAACATTCCAACAAGGTAGGGACATGTAAAATAAAAAAAAATGTCTACCGATCAACTGCTGGAGTGGTCCGAACAGCGCCGTCGCTATGGCGACCAGGTACATCTGAGTGGGTAGTATCTGCAGTGGAAAAGTTGAGTAGAGCTGATACTATGCAATGGAAAAGCTCCCTGAAGCAAGTAGAGTCAAGCTGGTACCAGCAGTGGAAAAGCACCAATAGACACTTTAAGCCTGTGCTTAATAGTTAGCAAGGACAGTATTTGTTTCAATGAAAGCAGTGTTCAAAGGCTTCATTATGCAGTCTCACAGACAATGTAGAATGTTTTGTGTTTTGGCATTTCAAATTCATTCTCCTTATTAGCATGTTGACAGTCAACTTGCAGTGGAGACTAGATATTACAAACCAACCATACCTTTGAAGAATAGAATAAATAAAAAAATTCCTTGTGACTAATACAAGCCTTAAATTATGCAAGAAGAAGAGTATCTTAAAAATGAACTTAAAGGCAGGATTAGTCATTCTCCTGGAACACTAGATTCAAGCTAAAATCGAAACAAAACTTCCTCAAAAGCTCCGCCCCACACATTGAAATGCATTGCGAAGCCATGGGCATTGTTGTTTTGCATGGTGTATGCCACTTTGTATATATGCCTATTTACGGAGCCAGGGCTGTGTAGCAGTACCGGATCCTTTTCTTCAGGCCGCACAGAGAATGGTAAACTACACAGAAATGTGAGGAAATATTTGGTGAATATATATATTTATATATTGCCCTGTGTGTGTGTGTGTGTGTGTGTGTGTGTGTGTGTGTGTGTGTATATGTATATGTATATATATATGTATGTATATGTATGTATATATGTGTATATATATGCATTTACAAACGCTGCAGACAAAAATCTGATTGTTCTTACTGATGGACAAAAAAAAAAAAATTGGACCTTTAAATTGAACAAGCTTCCATTCCCCCTGTTCTATTTGTGGACCATGGCCCAGATTTGGACCCAGTGATGAGAATGTCTGGATGATTCACTTTAAAATGGATAAGTTAGCAATTCCTGACTTGTCACAAATGAATCAAAGTTGAAGACTTTCTTTGGCACAAGCCCCCAGGATCATGCGATCCTTTGTCCAATCACATTATTTTATGCAAATTATTAACACAGCGGAAAATCAATGCTAACCCAGTCATACTATTATAGGTGCAAGCTGGTTTTGGCCTGATAAGTCACGTATAATGGCCAGTTTCAAAAGAAGGAATGATGGTTATGAAAACTGTGGTCTCATTTATGGAAAGACAAATTCCCTCGCATCAAACTCAAGACTCTGGCATCGTATAAGCTCCATAGCAGTCAATAAAAGCGTTAAAATGTGAAACCCTACAATACAGCTAAGCAGTGCAGGAGATGTCAAGGCAGCTATGATGGAAATGTTCTTAGGGCAGCCTCATTTCATCAGCAGGGTATACAAAGAGTCATTCTGTGAGTTGTCAGTGCAAATGATTCACTCTTCTATGAGAACACAAGACAGCGAAGCACGGTACAGACTAGGCTGCTATCAAAGAAATGAAAGCATTCAACAAAAACAGGGAGTAAGTCACAGGGAAACTAAGCCTACTTAAGGCTAGATGAAAAGTACAATGGAATGGAAATGTGTGTGTGTGCATGCGTGCGTATGTGTGTGTGCGTGTGCGTGTGTGTGCGTGTGTGTTTAAGATACAGGACATTGCATGTACAGTATGGGTACATTTTTGATTTGTTGTGGTTAACCATGTCTTTTGGAAGAAATCAGATTTTTCTTCCCAAAAATTTTAAAACAAAGCTCATCTAATTTCACTGCATGTTTTTTTTTTTTTTTATAAACAGGATGACAAGCTTCAAGTGGGCAACTGATGCATATGTCTAAATTCAGCTTACTGATCTGTAAGCACACATGGCATTAGGAGATCTGAATGTCATTTGGACTACATATGGAAGCTGGTCATTTCTTTTTAATGTTACATTTTTGTGTGTACTATTATTTTACTGTGTGTGTGTGTGTGTGTGTGTGTGTGTGTGTGCGTGTGTGCGTGTGTAAATTGCGGAAATGCTTCGTACTAATAAGTTATAATAATTACAATTACTGTATGCCATTTGGCATACAAATCTAAAACAACAAGAAGGTCTGGCGGGATTCAGATTCATAATCTTTCGTTATCAAACTGTTACTGTTTGAGCCCTGTTACACACAGATACAGTGATGCACTCCAAATGTATTGAGACAGACCCAAGGTGCGTTCCTAATTGGGAAACAGTGGCGAAAGTTGTATAATTTGTGTAAACATTCCTAAAATATTAGATTTAAACTGTCACCCTTCGTCCAGCTTCAACGTGTGTTTGCCGAGAACAACCTCCTCAAACCGAATGCTTTTGTTCGCAAACGTTCGTGGCCAACAGAATGCAAATGCAAAACTGTTTAAATATGTTTGCAAACGTTCGATATGTTCGGCAATTGTGAACGCACCTCTGATATATGAATGAGTATTATTAGCACTGTGAAAGATGTCGGCCTCAAAACATACAAATGTGTGTGTGTGTGTGTGTGTGTGCGTGTTCATAAGTACATTACTCACAAATCCATACAAATCCCAGGCCCCTCACAGTGTCCGTATGCACAGTAATTCACTCACCTAGAAAGAAAGAAACAAAGGAAGCAGATACATATTAACACATTTCTAAAAAGTAGAACGTTAAAATGATAATACTTTTGTCATATAGCAATGTATAATACAATGTGCTATAATGTTACAATGTTAAATCATATAACATACACAAAATATAGCTTACAATAAAACTATACAGGATGATAGTGAAGCGCAGGACTCTAAATGTGTGTTGCAACAACACGCACGCACATGCACACGCACACACGTGTGCACACACACACACACACACACACACACACACACACACACACACACACACACATACGAACACACACACACCAGTAGCTGAAATGTTTCATTAAAGGATAAACGGATATATTAGTATTAGATGCATGCGTCGTATTTAGAGATGTGAGCATGTACAGTACATCAAAGGCCCTATATACTGTGTACACTATGTATTTGCACATATTGTGTGTTTGCATACAAATGAGTGTTGCGTGCATGCATGTGTGAAGGTAGGTGGATTACAGCCAAGCAGCTTGTGAAATGCTATAAGACACGGTTGAATGTCTGCTATCATTGGCAGGACCATGGCGCAGAGGCTACCTCTGTGAGTTACTACAGCATTATAGCCTGTTTAATACATAGGCCTAATATTATAATTGGACATGCTTCATATTTTGACATGTCTCAGTTTTACGAGGGGAAAAAAAACAAAACAATTAATGACTGCATGGTTCAGAGGGAGTTTTGACGGAGGAGAGGTGATGGGCCTCGGTTTGGCGTCAAAAGTAGAGGTAAAGCATAGGCCATCTCCTCCAATCAGACGATAGCTAAGCTAATGAGGCACACAAAGAGCCCTCGCTACAGCGGTTATGCGCTAAGTCAGAGACCACGCATTAGCCAGGGTCAGTCGCATTAGGCCAAACACATGGGCCAAACTCACCTCACTGAACTAATTGAACATTAGGTGCCACGGAATATAGACACTTCACTTCCGAATGGTGCATTAGTGTCTCTCCGCAATCACTGTGTGTCATCGTGACCAAACACAGAGCAGTAACCAGGCCCTCTACACTGTGTTAAGTCCCTACCTACTTTACTTGTGCAGCTGTACAGCCATGACTAACAGGCTCACTAATGTGTTAATGGCTGCTTTAGCCAACACTGTGCACCTGGAGCAAGCTCTGACAATGTTAAAGTGAGTGTGTGTGTGTGTGTGGTCCTAATGTCTCAACAGTTGCTTATCACGCGTCATCTCCACAGGCAGAGCCGCCATTAGTAGAATAAGATAGAAGGTTATATTGTCCAGATAAGATGTAGCCTGAATATAGCAAAAATATAACTTTGGTAAGTACCAGTATTACCATGGTACTAATTTAATTTGCCATTAAAAGGGTTGTGCCACTCACAAAGATTTACAAAGGTATAAAAACAAAAATGGGTCATTCATTGTGTCCGACACAGGTCTCACAGTAATATGCTAACAAGGAGTGCACGATATATCGACTGAGTATCGTTGTACAATACCATATTGAAAATGTTGCAGGAAGTGCAATATTCCATTTATTTTGTGGAGTGATTCGTCCATTGGCTGTTTGGCTTAATTGGGTTTGGCTTAGATGTGTGGCTGAGGAAGCTAATGACATAATATAAATCGAAAAGGAAACATTAGTGGCCAAATAGAATTCCTCCTCGTTAGCTTGGAATTACTGTTGTTGTACAAGTCCAATATGAATATGAATATGAATATGTGCAAAAAACTAGTCTAGACTAGACTAAACTAGACTAAGTCAAAAACTTGGGCTTTTAAACTGGTCATGTAGCAAGTGGTTTGGTATTGTTCTGACTGACTCATCTTATCTTTAGCAATTGGAATAATCTTGTGGTTCATTGTTGTGATAGCAAAATGTAGCATCTGCTGAGCCTGTATTGTCTTTTCCTCAAGAAATGATCCTTTTGTCCTTGCCCAATCTGCCAGCAAATAGCCAGATGGCTAAATCATTTCTCTCACACACACAAACAAACAATTCAATATATACAAGGGGAAAATATATCTCTGAATGGCAATTGACATCTGATGTTTCCTAAAATGTGCTACATAAGTATTTTTGTAGTCGCTCTATTACAATTAAGTGGATATTATCTTCTGACAAAACACATTTGGCAAATGGGATAATTTTTATTAAAAAAATGTAATACATATAAATGGTTGCAGCTTGAAGAGCTGTTGACATTGTTGTTTGTACATGTTTACATATGCCCACATAATGAACACAGTTGCCCCATTGCTGTTTGCATACCATACAGTAGATATAATTAAAATGTTACACTTATATGTTTCTTCATTGCCACTGATTGCTTTCTGTCTCTTGCTCGATACACACACGCACACACGCGCACACACGCACACACACGCACACACACGCACACACACACACACACAGCCATAGAGAGTAAGTGGGGAGTGGTGGGTCACTGATAACAGCTCTAATATATTTCTAATGAGGCTCCGGCAAGGTTGTGAAGATGCTAATTTAGCGGTAGAGTCAGGTGAACAGCCAGGCTCTCTAGTGCACAGCGGGAGACTTGCAGAGACAGAGAAAGAAGAGGCAACACACATTTCCCCTTGCCGAATAGTAATGAAGATAATAAAACATTAATAATTAGGTAGCACAAAAAGAAAATGGGCTTTTTACAACGGTTTGGCTTAACACATTAAACTAAATAAACAACATTAATACAAGCTAGTCACCGGCGAAGCGAAATAAAAACAGCAGATGGCCACCGCAGATTTCCTTTTCAGACTTACAATTATTGGTACTTACTCAGCCATTCATTCACTCTATTGTTTATTTATTAGTCAGTTGTTTGTGGCATTTTGTTTTTGGAATCATTTTATTAGCAGCTCTGTGTTAAACACGTTTCTGTTTCATCTGTGTTCACTGTTTTATGTGTAAACACAGTGCCTCTCCTCCTAACGTCTGTTGTTTCCCAGCGGCCTGTGTTTGGCTTGCCACTCAGAGAGAGAGCTTTAGCTCCACGCTGGCCTCCACGCTTTGTCCTTGTGTACGATCATCACGCCGCTCCCCTGACAGAGCGCTGCCATTATAAGCGCCTTCCCACTTAACGTCACCAGGGACACACGTGTGAATCCAGCATCCTTCTACTGCCAGTGAACTACATCCGTCACCGCGGCGCCACAGACGCGTCCGCGAACGGCCAAACGCATCTGTGCGTGAGTGTGTGTGTGTGTGCGTGTGTGTGTGTGTGTGTGTGAGTGCGTGCACGCGCGCGTGCGTGCGTGTGACGGCATCAGAGCAGGCCGTGGATTATGTTCGCTCACCCTTCAGTGTGAGGTGACAACAGGTTGCTAAAGGACTGATGAGTGGATTCTGGAACATTTTTCCACCATAGACATTCCCTGCTGTGATACATGTTGCCTGCGATGACTCTCTCATCAATATGATCAGTTCACCGCGGAGCTCAGGTGACAAAGGTATCTGTATTGTTACGTGTCCTTGTACGCCGCCAAACTCCTGTGTGCTCTTCTGTGAGTGAGGCTTGCTGAGTGAGGACGCACACCCAGCTGTACAGTGTGTGAGTGCGTATAGGTCTCTGAAGGGCACGGGAGGATTTAATTTGGAGCGGCGCAGTAAATTATTCATTTCATAATGGGCTTCGTCTGCCATTTAACTGTTATGCGTCTTTGTAAACGCCACTCTCCCATTGTATATCCCATCAATCTCCACTGTCTTGATCCCGACGTTAAAAGTTCACACATCCACATAGAGGCCAAATGCACGTTGTAAAAGCAGACAAAACTCACATGTTATAAATGGTATATTAGATGGGAAATATCAATCATACCTGCACCTTGAGTGGTGGAAAGAAGAGTTATAGAAGAGACACAGCACAGATGGTGTCCTATAACATAGTCAAGCCTGTGCCAGGTATTAGCATATCTCCATTCTAGTGTGTTTAAAAAGGTGGGGGATGCATCGCATATATTAGCATTATTTATAATTGACATTAGACGTTAGTACTAGAGATGCTAACTAACAGAACTGAACTGATCAGAACAACCTTCTAGTCTGTCTTCGCCCAAGTTACAATATGTTCGCCACACCATGGCTCTTTGGCTCACGCAACCTTCAATTACAACATTTCTAGGGGCACTATCATCTCTATATTAGCAGCATACTATTATGTCACACAACAACACGTTCTCACTCCCAACTCGTCAGAAACTGCAGCTTCACATCACTTTTCGAAGCGTTAGAAAGCCTTTGGCATCATAGGATGAAGACACTACGGAGTTACCACCACCGGTTTATTTTTAGCTATATGGGCATGCAATTTCAGCGCAAATAGTAGCTCCTGGTTGTATATAAATAATCAATATACAATCGTGACATGTTAAAATGTAATTACTTGAAATCATAAAATTTTAAAGTTTCAGTTATATTTCGGTATAGGCTGTGTGTAGCCTATGATTTCAAGTAATTACAAACATGGCAGGACTATGTATTACAGTAATACTAATATTATTATTATTATTTTTAGTAGTAGTAGTAGTAGTAGTAGTACTATTAGCAGTACTTATTATTGTCTCAGGTCACACTATGGGTGCTGGGGATCCCAACCAAAAGAGCTAGGGAGTAACATTCCAAGCATAGCATTCATGTTGCAAACCGTTTTCTGCATTTGTTAATGTGTAAATGCCATGTTCGTTAGTTTTATCATTGACTTTTATCAATTTAAAAAGGTACACAATTACAATTTTAGAAAACATAATTTTTGCCGTGAGCTACAGTATCAGGCAAACCCTGTGAGGCTTACCTATACATGACAGAAGCAACTGGATTTCAATTGATATTCCTTTTGACGGAGCATGCATGTCTTTTGGACGGAGTTTATGTTGTAAAGCTCTCTCTGCCAAAACATAACATCAGCAAGCTCTGTGTGATTTAACAAATCTTATTTTGGTGTTTGACTGGAGGAAATCTTTTTCAATTCTACAAATCTGTCCTGTCAAACCACAGGATGCCCGGCAATAACAAGCGCCCTTTGGCTGGAAACCAATGAAACAAACTCCAATCTAATAATTGGGACACAAACCTAATCACATCTGTAGGAAGAAGCCTATCGTGGGATCCTCAGCAACTGAGCTGTGCAAAAGAGGGATATATTTCAGCCATGGGTTCAGGGTCTAGCTCTATCCACAGTCAGATCAGCAGCTGAGCAAGAAGCAGCAGAAAAACACAATATGGAAATAATAGAGCCCAGTTTGAAAAGGTGAAGTGAGCAGGTCTGACATTATCCCGCTAAATTATTGTCTGTTTCCCAACATTTCCTGGGCTTGCTCTTTCCTCTGATTTAACGTTACAGGCTTTTAAGCTTCCTTCAAAACAATTATGTTACGATAAAATAATCCCTGAAAAAAGTGTCTCCCCCTCACCAAATGTTCCATAAAACTGAAAAAGTGGCCTTATTGCAAAACTCTTTATATAATTCTAAATTATATTCATTATTATTGTAAAATACACGAAAATGTCCACCACCTAATATCGCCGTGAATTAAGGATTTGAAATCAGAAAAAAATGTGCAGTGGCTCTGTGTTGAAACTGTCACCCTACACCTACAGCATATGTGACTCTAAACTGGTGTAGGAGGGAGGGGAGGGGGGAGTACGGGAAGGTTTTCAGTGCTACTTCTACCTGCGCCTGCTAATCCTCAGTAACCATGGAAACAAAAAAAAAGAAAAGGGATTGCTTTGCCATAACTTCAAAATCAAATCAGTGCAAGGCTAGACTCAAATGTGGCATGGTATGTACCGTAGATGGATGGATTAATAAAATGAGCTATTGATGGATGTTGGCTCAGCAGATGAATGAGCAAAGGATAGATAGGTGAATGACATGAATGTTTTATAAGAATACAGTGCAAATCCTGTGATCTCACACACCACACTGAAACTCTTGAGAACTAATTGAGAAGGAAATGGAGAACTAATATGACATAAAGGAAATAGGGCATTTGTAAAATGAACTGTGAGGAAAATGTGCAACTGTGCTAGTTTGATAAACAGCATATACAGTATATACTGTATATACAGTGTGTGTATATATATATATATATATACTGTATATCAAACTAGCACAGTGACTATATATGACTAAGTACTTCTGTAATACAAGTTTACTGGTTTTACTGGTCTTTTTGCTATATTGGTTCCATCACTGTTAAAGGCCATTTTCCGTTGCTTACTCTTTAAAATGCCAGTCCCACAAGCACTGACAATAACAATTAAATGTAAATTGTATAGGAACTTGCTGTTTCATGTAAGTATTACACTGTAACAATGCCAAGGATTAAGCAACATTTGCAACAATGACTCTACCTTCTACTTATCCAACCAAAGCTTCATTTACATGAAACAAATAATAATTAGTGGCCTTGATTTGGCTCTGAAAATAATCTATCTATTTAAATGCATAGAAGAAGAATGTTCTGTTAATAACCTCATCTTAACCTCTTTACACAATCTTTCCAATTGCAATTATTGATTCAAAAGATTGTCATAAGCCTTCATCCCTACATGCTACGGGCCAAATCAATTATATCCCTTCTTTCGAACACGCCATTTATATTCCTCCCCTGTTATTTATGGCACTGCTGCTCTGTGTAATAGTACGCAATTTATCCAGTTCTAAGAGTAGAGGCATTTAACACAACCTTTTAAAGAGCTAGGAAAGTACCCGTCCTTAACGATGTTCCTCACTTTTATCGTCACTTTACCCTTTTCCCACCATCGGAATGCTCACGTCATTTTATTGGTCATTATTTGTAGTTTTCACGCTCTTCCATCTCACAGTATATATCTCTGGTACACTCTGCCAAGCATTGCACATACTAATCACAAAAGCATACCATCGCGTCCTTGACTAGTCTATCTTACAGGGACACAATATAGCACCCGCTATAAGCATTGACTAATCACCCCATGTTGTTTGGAAGTGCAACTGCATGAATGCGAATAAAGGCACTCAGGTGTGGGAGGCGAGACCTTTAAGCTTATTTAGACAGACACGCAAGATACACAGCAGGTGAAAAACATTATGCCTGGCACTGTGCATTCACACACGCTCACACACACACACAAACACAGGTGCAACTATCCTATTAGACCCTAATTAGCTTAGGGGAGATTGGGTTTGTATTAAACCTTCTGGTGACAGCAGTTCACTCCCATCTAACGCGCTACTAAGGCCAAATCACAAGAGGAATACAATAATAATAATAAACTTTATTTGTATAGCACCTTTCATACACAATGTGCAACTCAACGTGCTTTACAGTTAAAA
>JAODUK010000521.1:0-13626 GCA_027564635.1 Typhlichthys eigenmanni | reverse complement strand
CCATGAGTAGGTCCATGTGATGTGTGGGTCCATGAGTAGGTCCATGTGATGTGTAGGTCCATGTGATGAGTAGGTCCATGAGTAGGTCCATGTGATGAGTAGGTCCATGAGTAGGTCCATGAGTAGGTCCATGTGATGTGTAGGTCTATGAGTAGGTCCATGTGATGTGTAGATCCATGAGTAAGTCAATGAGTAGATCCATGTGATGTGTAGGTCTATGAGTAGGTCCATGTGATGTGTAGATCCATGAGTAAGTCAATGAGTAGGTCCATGTGATGTGTAGATCCATGAGTAGGTCCATGAGTAGGTCCATGTGATGAGTAGGTCCATGAGTAGGTCCATGAGTAGGTCCATGTGATGTGTGGGTCCATGAGTAGGTCCATGTGATGAGTAGATCCATGAGTAGGTCCAAGTGATGAGTAGATCCATGAGTAAGTCAATGTGTAGGTCCATGAGTAGGTCCATGTGATGTGTAGGTCCATGTGTAGGTCCATGAGGAAGTCCATGTGATGAGTAGGTCCGTGTGTAGGTCCATGAGTAGGTCCATGAGTAGGTCCATGTGATGAGTAGGTCCATGAGTATGCTCATGAGCAGAGCCTCCCAATTCACTTTGTGCCATGTTTGCCAGTTTGCTTCAAGGCAGCCTTTGATTACATTCAGCCTTCCTGTAACTATGTAGCTGCTCAGTCTCGTTCCTTGCACCCTCCTGAACCAGACGAGTCACTCCATCTAGTGGCCATGCACCACTAACCACAGAATCGGCAAGGACCCCACAATCTGTCAATCATTACATACTTATGTATATATATAACTGATCCCAATCTCCTTGTGTTGGTAGTGTTTAGCAGCACTTCAGTATTGCTTGGGATACAACTAAAATGGCATTCTCATATATGAAAGGAAAACACATTCAAAAGAAGACAAAAAACGTTCTTTTAGCCACGTGTTATTAGAAAGGAGGGACACATTCAGTTGGGATAGTTTCAGTGCTGTGATTTTGGTGTGGTCGACACATAAAGGAGAACAACATGGGTTCCAGAGTGTTGTTGACACAGTATCTGGGTCGTGTTGATTGGCACACACAAGCCACCAACAGTAGAGCATGGCCAACATTTAGCTGGTGGCACGTAGATTCTGCCTATAGAAAAGCAAGGGCTTGAATGGCATACAACAAAGGAGAGAGAGAGAGAGAAGAGAGAAGGGGGGGGTGTGGGAGGTCTAGAAGGATTGAGATACAGGAAGTAATCATTTGGCTAGGGGGTAGTAAGGTTACAAAGGCCACTGTGGGAGTCTAACACACTAGATTGCGTGTAAAGAAGTAATTACAGTAGGTGTGTGTTTGTGTGTGTGTGTGTGTGTATGTGTGTGTGTACACGTGTACGGATGTTTGGCTGTGGGAGTGTGTGTAACTGGTAAACAAAGTTGTGTTTATATGCTAAATATGTGTGTTTGTCTATGTGTGTGTGGAATGTCACATGCTGACAGAATGCTTACTGGAGCACAAAACTAGGAAGCTGTGGGAACCATTCACTTGTTGCTGGTGAAAGGCAGCTCTGTAACGCTGCTGTAAGAAATGCAGCATTTAAAGAAGCACTCAGCAATGTAAAAAACGAATGCATGTGCTAAAATATGTTTTAAATTACACTCATCGAGCGTGAGACTCAATTGGTTTTGTAGGTCCAGAAATACCTTTTTTTTTTCTACCTAGCACAACTTTCCCAAGCTATGAAAATACTCTGGCTGGCTAGTATAGTGTCATTTTCAGCCACAAAGGGGACGTGATGTCAGGTTAGCCTTGATGAGCTACAACAGGTCTCAGTGATTTGAGAGTAATTAGAGGGACAGACCGTTCTCCTCTGCTAGGGTTAGGGTTTTATATTTGTATGGAAATATCTAGTCCCCATGACAGAGAGCTCACGATACTGGTCAAAGAATAGCCCTGCATTTACTTTACACTTGTGCAGTGATGGATTACATGTATACGGGAGACCTTCATGTTGCCACTGTGAATACAATGAAGACTGCTGCCTCCGTGTGTGTGTGTGTGTGTGTGTGTGTGTGTGTGTGTCCTACTACCATTAACATATCGCTACAGTACTCTTTGAAGTTAGCCCTCTGTGCCCCCGAGTGCTGCAGGCAATTGGCAGTCCTGGCTGCTGTAAACATCTTTGACTGGAAGCTGGTTGTCTGCCCCTGGGGCTTTCAGTCGGATGTTTGCAGCAGCCAACTGCCGTTACTGCCGCTGGAGGCCGGAGCGAGCGAGTGCGTCCGGGAGGGCTAGCCGACGACACCGGGGAGGGCTCCCATGGTGTGGGTCGGTCAAGGAAGAGCCTGCAGTGGGTTGCGACCGTTGAGATGTCTGCTTTGTAGTCTGGTTTTTCATTGGTGTTGGCCATTTACAAAGGCCTTTCTGTTGTGGGGGAAAACGCAGCACACAGGCAGTATAATACATGCAATACAATTGGCCGATCCCAGGCCCCGCCCTTTTCGGACAGGGCTTCCTGTTGGGTTCAAAAAATGCTCAACTGTCATTGGAGGACAGGCGAAACGATGCATCGCGATGCGGACGTAGAATATTCTGTATCGATGCAGTCACAGACCATAATCGATTATAGCCTAGCCTACTGCCGTTGCTTGTGGATTTCCCAGCCTACACAGAGCCTTCAACAGTAGTGTGAATACATTCTAAACAAAAGACAATGATTTGTAAGAAAATAAACATTTCCATACAGTCAAATCATATAAGATTTATTACAAATAGTGTATAAAATCTCACACATTTGTATACCTTCTTACTAGCATATACCTAGCATATCTTACTGTAGACTATATTCATTTTGTAGCAGTAAGTTTAACATTCTAGGGTGTTCCTCTATACTCATGTCAAAATCAACTGTAAATTCACTTTTTAAAGCTGATATTTCAAAGAAAAACTTCTCTGGGGGAGCATGCCCCAGATAAACAGCAAATAAAATAAAAAAGGGAGTTTATATAGCTATATAAAATTGAGGAGGTGATGCATTGTGTAATCGAATCGTTGACACGATAATCGTAATCGAGTGGAATCGTGAGACCAGTGAAGACACCCCTATCAGACAGACTTAAAAAAATAAATAACGAATTTCGTAATAATTAACAATATGAATATATTTTGGCAATAAAAAGTAATGTATTTATCATAAATTACGTAGTTGGGGGGGGGGAGGCAACAAGAGTCACAGTGAGCGAGGGAGAAGAGAGGAGTGGTTAAGGAAAGGAGCCAGGAGGTGGAAAGGAGGGAGGTTGTCTGCTATGAGTGACTGGATGTTGATGCACCCCCCCCCCCCCTTCCTGACAGGAAGTGGGTGTAACAAACACCCACAAGAGGAAGGAAGTATTCTAATAGTACTAGATGTACACACACACACAGTCACACACATGAAAGGATTCATGTTGTGTTCCAACTGCATACACCAAGATTAGCTATTGTTAATTGTGAGAAGCGTTATTCAAAATTCCGCTTTAGTATTTAGTAGGTTTGCTGAATGCCTTTGCCGGACATTAAATACTACTTCATAAGACGTCATGAATGTCATTTAAAAGTCGTATTATTAGTCTATTATTGAATGTATGTGTCTTTCACATATATTCAGAACGTGTTTTGCCGAAGCAGATCCACAAACCTCCGCCAACGTAATGTCGCATGTAAACAAATGTTCACCTGCGACGTCCGGCAGGCGACACAATTTACGCACAACACCAGCAGATGACAGAGAAGCTTCAGCAAAGCAGAAGTACTTGTTTATCGCTTGACGCACTTTAAGGTGCAGCTAACCATCTAGAACGGACGGCGGCGTTCTGCCTGCCTAGTAACCTCCCGTGATTAAGCGGGAAGATCGCTTCGCTTCCCGGTATGGTGGCCAATGTCGGTACTACGTCTGGGGGCAGAAAGCCTATATTTCCATTGGGTCCCATTCAAAAACAAGCACCTCTTAAACGAATGTAAGGTATTTACTGCACTGCCACTCAAGCTACGAATCAACCACGTACACCATTGTTGTGTTTGAGCGGATACCGCTCGTGCGATCACGTTTATTATGACATTATAATAAACATTATCTCTCATGATGAGAGGGGGGCTGTGAACACCACCGTGACCTCTGAGTTCCAGGAAGTGTAAACATCCTACACTCTCGGCGTTACTTCCTCTGGTGGCCGGGAGTGGGACTGTTTACGCTACCTGGCTTGGGTGCTCTGCAACAGCAGTTGTGTGTGTGTGTGTGTGTGTGTGTGTGTAATAATCAAGTTCTTTCGGTAGTGTGTGTACATGTAACCACGCTCCTTTAGTGTGTGTGTGTGTGTGTGTGCATAATCATGTTCTTTCGGTAGTGTGTGTTCATGTAACCATTCTATTCTTCAGTAGTGTGTGTGTACCTGTTTTGATCAAGATTTCACATTCATTGTCACCTTGTTGCTTGTGTGTGTGTGTGTGTGTGTGTGTGAATTCACTAACGCTACTGTTATACGCTTGGCTACACCCTAGTATGCTAGCTTCATAATGCATAATGCGTAATTATGATTACTTTTAGTAATTCATAATTGATTAAGTTACTTTTTGTAACCTACTTGCAGGGTTGGAAAGTAACTGATTACATGTAATCTGTTACTTAACTTTAATCCATTACAGTTACCATCTAAAA
This sequence comes from Typhlichthys eigenmanni, assembly GCA_027564635.1. Classification (NCBI taxonomy): domain Eukaryota; kingdom Metazoa; phylum Chordata; class Actinopteri; order Percopsiformes; family Amblyopsidae; genus Typhlichthys; species Typhlichthys eigenmanni. The sequence continues at coordinate 8,947 of JAODUK010000521.1, read as the reverse complement.
TAGAGATTTTAGGTGTTTTTTTATGAGATGATTACTTCTAGGACTATTTTCAAATTTAAAAGAGATTAAAAGTTAAATTTTTTAAATAAAAATTGATAATACAATCGTCTGTTCTCTTATTAACCTTTTGTTAAAGTCAATCAAGAATTTAAATGAAGTCCTACTTTAATCTGATCACCTGAGCAACATAAACGGTCACAAAAATGCAAACATTTGGTGTCGCCAGCACAGTAAATACCTATGGCATTTCAAAGAATGTTTAGGTGTGAAGTACAGTAATCTAAAAGTAATGGAAAGTAATCAGATTATGTTATTACATTTAGGTGATTCAAAAATGACGTTACTGATTATTTACACATTTTAGTCTGTAACTAACTGTAATGAATTCCATTTAAAAAGAAAGCTACACAACAGTGCCTACTTGAATGAACGGCATATCGTCCCTGTGGGTCTGAGAGGATGTTATTGTGTGTGCTGTTGTCTGTTAGCGAGACACAAGGACACTGTCGCCAGTGGGAGCCTGGAGCTCAGACCGACGCAGGGACACGAGAGGAGTTGGACGAGGAAAGGAGGAAGAGAGAGGGAGTAGGTGAGGGGAGAACAGGGGAGAAGGCCGGGAGGAGGAGGAAGAGAGAGAGAAGGCAGGGAGGGAGGAGGGTTGCCTGCTGGAGTGCAGACCAAAGGATAAGCAAGGAATTCTGGGAGCTGCTCTGGCTCTGGGAATTCTCTGGGACACTCGCACAGGAAACTGGGAGTGGCTCCCCTCCCATTGGCCAGCATCTCTGACCCGACAAAGACCTTAATTTGGATTATTAACTCATTTTGGAAACATATTTAGAGTATAACATCAAAGGCAGCTGACATGTTTGTGTGTAGTTTTCCTGGATGAACTCTCTCTCCACATTTGTCTCCTCTTGACACTCTACGGGCCACAATACTGTCTGTCTCTTCTGGACACTCTACGGGCCACAATACTGTCTGTTTCCTTTTGACACTCTATGGGCCACAATACTGTCTGTCTCCTTTTGACACTCTAGGGGCCACAATACTGTCTGTCTCCTCTTGACACTCTAGGGGCCACAATACTGTCTGTCTCCTTTTGACACTCTAGGGGCCACAATACTGTCTGTCTCCTCTTGACACTGTAGGGGCCACAATACTATTTGTCTCCTCTTGACACTCCAGGGGCCACAATACTGTCTGTCTCCTTTTGACACTCTAGGGGCCACAATACTGTCTGTCTTCGCTTGACACTCTAGGGGCCACAATACTATTTGTCTTCTCTTGACACTCTAGGGGCCACAATACTGTAGCCTATCCATTTTTATAAGTAAGGGTTTATTCTCAAAACGTACCTCGGTCAACGAGATAAAACATATTCTTAAAACACTGTTGTGTCTAACTTTTCAAATAAGTGTGTGTCTCTTCTTGTTGTTGTTTAACTGCAGTTAGCCTCTAGCTCATTGGTGCATTACTGCCACACACTAAAAGTGTGTGTGTGTGTGTATATTTTACTTTATGCCATTGTTTTAAGAAATGTATGTAACTGTGAAATTAAAGCAGTTCAGAATCAGCTGATGTTCAGTGTGTCTGTGTGTACACAGTGCAAACCTTTTGGCATGTTTAGTGACAAGAGTCGGACAATGGGAGCAGAGGGCATTGTGTTCATGGGCAAGCAATTGTGCCTTTCTGCAACTATAAATACACATAATTTAAGGAATGTTCAGCAGAGTGTGCATACGTAGGTCCCAGACATTCCAGCCATATCAGTGTCCCCAAAATACTTGTGTGAGCAGGATGTTGCAATGTAAAGCACAACGGATCTGTGTTCTTTATTTTTATGCAGATTTTATCTGTGTTGTTCCGCATGCCTACCACTAGAGGTCAGGCTAGTCCTTTTCCTCAGCTGCACTTTTTCTAGCCACGAGATTGGTGGATACAAGATACAGTATACTGTAATTATACATTTCAATTAGGCCTATACATTAAATAAAGTCAGAAAAGTTTAAGCACATTTAAACCCTATGCCTAAAACTAGTCTGTAGGTTATTGTTAGCCTTTTGTGACGTTTTGAAATCAAATATACCATTAATTTTCTTCCTTTAAATTGTTATAAAAAAACTATTCATAAAAAAAATTGTTTATAAAAAAACGTTAAGAAAATCTGACTAATATACTGTCCGTGAAATGTAAATTGTCCACGAGGGGGCAGTACAGCAGGTAGCACCTTAACGCTGGCTTTCAACCTGAAGGTTGCTCAGGCAGAGAAGATCGTTTGAAGTTAAATTGACATCATGTTCACTTGTTTCTATTGTGTTTACGGTTGTATAGGAAAGTAAGTGTTATAACATCTAATAATGAGTCAATGCTAAATATATTTGAATAAAGACCTCTTAATGTCGGCCTATGGGCCTATTTGTTATTCTGACACTGTGACCCCCTGTAAATGCATATTATAGCTCTCTGACATTAGAGAAAGTACAACCATATGTAATGAAATTCACTCATCTCTTTCTCTCTCTCTCTCACATTTGCTAGTCAGGCTTTTATGTATCAAGTCATGAAAAATATGCCTTACTTCCTCTATTCTGCCAAAAAGCAGAAGTAGTATTTTCCCCACCTGGTCCTGTTTCTCTCACAAGACAGAGAAACTAACAAAAATCCCCCGAAACCAAAAACAAGCAATTAGTTTTGGGCCTGTTGTGATAGAACACCAACAGTGTAACAGTCCACAGAAAGCAATCAATTCAATGTCATCAGGCTCATGTTAATGACATCTTACATTTTCTACCTGCAGAACTGATTTTTAATGGCGTGCTTTGCGTAATGTATGCACTTACCCAACTGTAAAATATTGGCAACATCTAGAAAATTGTATAATTGGATATATTTCTCAGTTAACGAGTTTAGGAATGTCTTGACTTTACTAAAACTTTAAAGTTGAATCTATTAAAACCATGAATTCAAGGCAATAGCTGAATTACAAAGATTGTGGCAATATGCCCCAGGGAAGAACTATTAACAAAGGCCTATTAATGGAATTCAGAACTTTTCTTTGAGCTAGTACAACACAGACAAGTAAAAGAAATGCAACTTCACGAGAACATCTGACAGTTTGTCAGCCACAAATAATTGTGACATTTCATTCTGAAAACGTTGTCAGTCTCTGCATTCTCAGCACTATATAGTTCTGTGTATAAGTCTGTTATAAAACTGAATTAATTAATGATGAATAAAGACCTATTTTTGTCGATCTACCAATGTGTGTTTGTTATTGTGACATAATGCGAACGTAAGAGCGGTTCACTATAGTAGATCTCTGACATTAGGAAGTACATTATGCAATGAAATTCACTCTCTTGAGCTCTGTATCAATCTCACACACTGTTTGCTAGTCAAAACGGAGATATTTTGGCTTGAGTTCAAATACCTATCAATCTTTCTCCAGAATGACTCACTGTAGGCCTATACCTATACATTTATATTTAACTTAACTTTATATTTAAACTCGTCCTATATCTTGTTGATTTTGTACAGCATTAAAACAACCTCTGAGGTCGTTACTGCCATGCAAGTCATTTGAGTTGGAGTTAAATTGTGCGTATAGATGTGTAGGTGTGAGTGCGTGCAAACATAATTGATGTATAAATAATAAGGGATTGGGATTCTAACATTAAAATAATAATTGTGAAGTGTCAAGGATGAACAGCTTGTCGCCAAGGACAATGCCGAGAAGAATAGAGGACGTGAAACCATAGACTTGTCTGACAACAGACTGAAAAACAGACATTACTTGTAATGCATGCAATGTCCCCTCCCACACAAACGTTCGGTCGGTGTGAAAGCAACGCAATCATTATTGTAGTAGAAGATGAAAGTACAGTAAATATAGCAATACCATAATAGCACAAACCACACAGACACGCTATAAGGTTTGAAAGGACAGTGTGCTCAAAACCTGACGCTATACGCTTGGCTGTAGCATCAGGGCTGAACCCAAAGGCCTTTACAGAGTTGATCATACTTCACCATGACAACACATTAGTTCGGTTGGATCTGAAACATGAAGTGACAGCTCAGCCTCTCCGTCCATCCATACGTCACATAAGTAACTTGTGCTGAAACGTCTGAAACATAAATGGCTCGACGACGTCAGGAAGTAGTAGATTAGCAGACAGAGCCTGCAGAAATATCTGTGGTAGCGCCTCTCAGCGTAATATGACCACTGTCACAGCAGTCATTTCAGATAAAAGAGAACATTAGAGTTACATGGCTGCCAAGATATGGGTTGATGGACAATTATTATTTATTGTCTTGTACAGGTCTTGTTGACCATATTATATTACATTTTATATTCACATTTAACAATGTTCTTTACCTTGTCTGTTGACAAATACATTCCCATAATTCTAAGAAGTTTCATATTAACAGCTTTGGTCAAACAAAGGGGCAACGATCATGGTTTCAATGTAACAATATTTATTTTAACATAGCATAGTTCTGGCTCACAGCAGACAGAAAGAAAGGTTTGTATACATGACGTTTGAGTCATGTGTTGAAGGTATGTGTGTAAGGAGGTGTTCAGCAAACTAACAAACGCCAAAACATACATGGAAGTTAAAGGTGGAGTCGATTGTAAGCTAATATGCTTTGGGTCAAATGCGGTTAACATCCATCTCGTGGTGTTCCGCTAGCTTTAGGTTTCCTGTGCATGTTGAAAGATAACCCCGTTCCTACACAGCCCTGGTCCTTCTGTTAATGGGAACACAAACAAAATGGTGCAGACAGCACCACACACTATCCTAGCCTTGGCAGTGTGTCCAATGTGTGGGGCGGAGCTTCTGAGGGAGCACCCTATATGGGCATTGAAGGTAGGCGTTTGATCGAGTTCAAATAATCTATTTTCTAATCCATTTTCAGCATCGCTGACTCCACCTTTAAGACATCCTTCAGCTAAAATATGAATCAGTTTTACTGTATGAAAGAAAATATTATGCCATTAGCTTCCACCTTTTTGACCACCTAAACGTGATTTGGGCTTAATGTGTGTTCGTTACTGCAAGACTCCAGCTTCATATAATATAATAATAATCATATAGCTTCACAAAACAACACTACATAACAGCTGAGCCTTGCAGCAGCATTCCACTCTGATATTAGCAATGACAACATACACGATGGCTGGACAGCAATTATGTGTCAAATGTTTTGACTATGTCACGCAATGTCATTCTTCTGAATACAAAACATTTTATATTTCAAGTACTTTACAATATACATGTGTCCACGGCACCAGTTAAATTGTATTGATTGTGTATTCACATTATTAGGATAAACGTAGCCTATATAATTACAAGTTATTCAAAATTTATGAAAAACACCTTGTGAGTAAATAAGTCGACTAAGACTTATAGAATACAATACACACACAAAAGAAATACAAAAAGAGGCACTTAAGAATATCACGCTTCAAATATCGCACAGCAAACACACACAGGGTATATTATAATGTTGATATCTAAGCCCATATTGTCACAAAATGTACCTGAAAAAAGTTAATTTTACAATTATATCAGATCGACTCGGCTGGGCAATGAGAAGGTGAACCCCACTCCACCCTCAGCCAATAGGAAGCACAGCTGTCAATTAAACAGGAAGTAAAGAGTCACAAACATCCTCCATGGCTTATTTTTCATATAAAGCTTCCCCGAAGAGCAGTGGTTAAAAGCTGAAACATGTATTTCAAATCACGGACCACTGTATATATGCACTTTTTTGCTACTCTAGAATGCTACAGAGGATGATAAAACAATGTTGTTTTTCCTGCATAGCCCAGTTTAATCTATCATCTACCTGGAATTTTACTTATCCAGTTGTAAAGTGTCATAGCATAATACAGAATAAGGGTGTAAAGAGGAGTAATATGAAAAATGTATATTTATACAAACTTTGTTTACATCCTCGACTACATTATATCTTAATAATAAAAATCTACACACTGATGTTTTGGAGGAAGATATCAGGATTTCACCCCAACTGAATATTTCCAAGACAGGTAATTATCTCTTAAATGTCTGCATTAGAAATGGATATCAGTGCTCATCTACATTTGTAGAATAACCTACAGTATACAGAATACATTGACTATAGAGTATATTGCCCTGCTCTGGCATTTTACATGTTTTTCCATACAATATATCCATAAAGGCTACTGTTGGAAGCGTGTAATTCCCATAGGAACAGAGCTACACAAAGTCATGCTATCACATAATCTATGGATATTAATATTAACACACTCATTATTAAAAAACAAATTATATAGTGTGTCTTGAAAATGTTTAAGACTTACTTATATGTTACATGGACGTTTGACGGCAGGTCAGTGAACCGTAGCGAGCCACAGCACTTTCAGTGGGAAGACACATTGTTAGAAGGTGCACCTCCGCTCTAGTCACAGTTTATGTCAAACTTGGTGTCTCTGGTGGTCTCTTTGACATATTCTAGTTACACAAAGAGACTGTCACAAAGTAGATTATAAAGGTATTTTTCAACAGTGTTGCTGCGACAAAATAGTTTGCTGATCCCTAATCAAAATGCTAGTCAATGTAACTTGCCCCCTTATGTATATAGTAAATAGCTATTGGTCCAGTGCATCTGTAGCTAAGCTTTTTTTTCCACTCGAAAAGCCATTCTTTATCTTTAAAGTGAACACTGTGTTAACACTTTGCCCTGAGCGTCCTTACATCAATTATACTTTGAGTTAACTGTTGTGGAACATGGTGAACTGGAACCTTTCAATTTATAATTCAGCATGGAAATATATCTTAAGTTACTAAACTGTTAAACTTTTAGATGATTTCCAGACCATAATTGCCTGTTAAGAATGCTTTGCTAACAGATGAGTGTTTGTTTGTGGATATATTGTATGTTTCTGAGAAACAAAGAAAAATATTGGAGGGAATACAAATATGTCTTCATATAGAACTTCAGTTTATGGACTTACAGTATACTGCGGTAGAAAGGCTATAGCGTCAAGGGCTAAATACTAAAATATCATTTTAATAAGGTCAACTTAAAAATATTTCACTGCCGTAAGGTCAAAAGGTCACAACAATGGTCTTAATTATTTAGCTACCACAGCCCTATTAAAATCGTCTCCTAGGCAACACAGATTCATGTAGTTCGGTTATACTGTACCAAGATGGAACTAATGTTTTCGTTTTAGGGAACTTATTTCCATGTAGGCAAATCTTTTAGAATGTCTCCCCCCCCTTCCCCCTCCCCCTACAGTGGTGCCATCTCTCTGTACTCCCCCACCCGTGACCCCTCCCCCCCCACCATCCTGGGGAAGTAAATGCTGCTGCCGCTGCACCCTTTCTCACCACCAGGGGGCTCCAGGCGCGGCAGCAACAAAGCAACGGCCACAGGTCGGTGGGCGTGGCCGGCTGCTGCGGTGGCAGGGGGCGTGTCTTCACCCTCATCCTCCCCCTCTCCTCCCCCCCTCCTCCCCCTCCTCACAGGCTCGGGCGTGGGCGCCGGTGCTCTGATGCCGCTGCTGCCCGCGCCGACGTCGTCGTCGTCGTCGTCACCGGCGGCAACCACGCCCCCCCGGGGGGGCGGCCCCCACAGGAAGGCGTGGGTGGGCCGGAAGTGGCGGCGGGCAAAGCGCAGCAGGCGGCGGCGGCTAGCGGGCGCCCGCACCGTGTAGACGTAGTACTCCAGGGCGCTGTGGCGCATGTTGGGCAGCGTGCCGCGGCACAGCGCCTCCTCCAGGAAGAGACGCACCAGCGCGGGCTTGAAGGCCTCGTAGCCCAGCTCGCCCAGGGACTTCAGGATGCGCGTGATCCGCAGGTAGTTGTGCTGAGACCTGTGTGGGAGGGGGGGCAGGCAGGCAGTCAGACAGACAGCACTTACTCATTGATATATTAAGAAAGTAAGAATTTGTTCTCGCGTCTACAAAGACATCTGAATAATAACAAAGATGGAGCGTTGTAATCATTCATGTAATCATTCATGTAATCATGCATGGCCTGAAACTAAGTCAATTTACCCCAAAACAGTTTGCTGTAGAAATACCGTTGTGGCCTCACATTAGCTGTAGGTACTTTGGAATTACTCAATATACCCGTTAACGCTCCCAGAGATAAATAAAAGTAACAATAGCTTGATGAAATCCGTGTACTTGACTTGCATGGAACACTTCTGGTCTGCCGAAATAGTGAAAAGTCACCCCCCTCCTTACAAACATAAAATGCACAAGTGCCGTCCATTGGAATCTCTCTCATTGGAAAGTCCCTGTGTTCCCCAGGTGCATTGTGGGCCCAGACCCAGTGTTCACCAGGTGCATTGTGGGTCCAGACCCTGTGTTCCCCAGGTGCATTGTGGGCCCAGACCCTGTGTTCCCCAGGTGCGCTGTGGGTGTGGGTACCCCAGGCTGGTGTAACCATGGTAACAGCGTGCAGCAGCTTACTGGTTGAGGTGGTGGAAGCGCTCCCTCCAGTTTGGAGCACGGGCGACGTTCCCGCTGCAGTCCAGCAGCTGAATGCCGTAGAAGTCCATCATGAGAGAGTAGGCAGCCAGGAACCTGCGCTGGGCTTCACGTGCACTCTGGAACTCCTGGCACACACACACACGCACTCAGGACAGGCAGCTCGTGTGCATGTGTGTGTGTGTAGGTGTGTGGGCATGTGTGTAGGTGTGTGTGTGTGTGTGTACACGTGTGTGTGGGCGTGTATGTAGGTGTGTGTGTGGGCATGTATGTATGTGTGTGTGTGTGTGCGTGTGTGTGGGTGTGTATGTAGGTGTGTGTGTGTGTCTACGCGTGTGTAGGTGTGTGTGCGCATGTGTTTAGGTGTGTGTGTGTGTGCGTGTGTGTGGGCGTGTGTGTGTGTGTGTGTGTGTCTGTAAACGTGTGTAGGGGGGTGTGTGTGTGTGTGTGTGTGTGAGA
>JAODUK010000520.1:0-12500 GCA_027564635.1 Typhlichthys eigenmanni | reverse complement strand
TCCACCTCCACCTAAACCTCAACCTCAACCTCAACCTCCACCTCAACCTCCACCTCCACCTTCTCCTACTTGTAAGTGTAACAAATATCTGGGACATTGTTCAAACATTTATGATTTAAGGGACATTAAATTGCATCAATACAATTTCTGTGAAATAATTTAGTATGTCTAAATTGAATTTCTAATTTTTGTTTTAATTAGTTCGTGAACCATGGCGCAAACTGCCATTGAAGTAAGTATCTGCAAAACTAAAGATAACACTGGAAAACAGTTTGTAAGAATAAATAAAAATGAAATGTGCAGATAAAACGATATGTAGTTTCAGCTTTCAAACTTTAGGTATGTAGTCATTTTGATTGAAAACAAAAGTATTTACTGTTTTCTATTTGTTTCAACAGCCATATAGAAACTGTGAGGACGGGAGTGGAGAACTTCTGTCCTTCAATTAAAGCAGTCAAACATGTCAGGATAATGCTTAATGGACCAGCTGGCAGTGGGAAATCAAGCTTCATCAATTCAGTCAACAGTATCTTACAAGGAAGAATAACATCTGATGCATTGGTGGATGCTATGTGTGGTGACAGTTTCACCAAAATGGTAGAAAAATAATTACATAATAAATGTTTCAAACCAATAACATCCCCATAAGAACATTACACATATCTGATAGGATTATAATCAGTTAATTCACTTCAATTATTATATGCTGTAAATTCTGCAGTTAAATGTACTAGTATTATTTTTGAATATGTTAAAGGACCACTATGTAAGAATTAGTGGACTCTAGTGGTCAAATTGCAAATAGCATTCATCTATATACTCTCCGCTCTCCACTTCATGTCTAAGCGGTGTTTTAGAATTTACGGTGGCCGTCGTGTGCTATTAGCTGTACTTGACGATGTCATCATCTGCTATTCAACTTGACATAAAAACGCGTTTGCCATACTCTCGAGCCAGTGTTGGGTTTGTCCGTTCTGCACTACTGTAGTAAACGTGGTGGTGCAACATGGCAGCCCCGTTATGTGCGACCCATACTATGTATGTATTTATTGTTAATTATAAGCTTACAGAAATATTACCATTATTTGTTACCTGTGATTATACACTAATAAATACATATTTGTGAATACTATATTCAGTTTCTGCTAATGAATCCTTCTAAATATTACATAGTGTTCCTTTAATTGATATAAATATGGTAATATTACAAGAATGTGCTAAAACTGCAAAAATAACAACAAAAACAACTATAAAATATTTTTTTGCATTCACAGTACAATATTTACAAAATTGAAAAAGGAGAATATGGAACATATTATCCTTTTGTCCTGAATGACACCATGGGCCTTGAAAAACGAGGAGGAGGAATCCTTAAAGAAGACATCATCCTGGCCCTTAAAGGACATGTGAAAGATGGTTACAAGGTAAAAACATGCATTATGTCATCTCTTCTTAAGTACATTTCTAAATGAATTTCATACACGTAAGAGTTACAACCTGTTCTTTCCAGTTCAATCCTGCAAGTCCATTGTCTGAAGGAGATTCAGGCTATAAGAGCTGCCCGACTCCTGATGACAAAGTTCATATTCTAGTGTTTGTAATACCTGCTGATACCATCAGTAGAATGGAAGATGATGTCAGAGGGAAGATGAGGGACATCAGATTAGCAGCCAGTAACTTGGGTAAGAGAAAACATGCATTACTGTGTATGTTCTACTGTCAGTTGCTTTACCCTCCAACAAGACCAGGGTGTATATGGTTTAGCACCATAGTGGTGCAACAGGTAATAGAACTGGTTGACAGAACTACAATATATGTTATTTTACATGGAAAGCACACTGGCCTGAACATGTTTCTTTTGCAGGGATTCCACAAATGGCTATAGTGACCAAAATTGATCTCGCCTGTCCTCTTGTGGGAAAAAACCTAAATGATGTTTATAAGAGCAAGCTACTGAAGCAACAGGTGAGTCAAAGGTACTGGAACAGTATCTCTCAGTTACTGTCGCAGTATCTACATTTACATTAGAAGATGGTGTCATGATTGTCTGACCTTCAAGAGGATTCCATTTAAAGCCTCTCAGTTAGTCTTTCTACACTTACTACATAGCAGTAGAAGATGATGACATACTCATCTGACCTTCAAGAGGATTCTATTTAATAATAAAGCCTGTATTTCTAACTGGTCAACTAATTTACTGCATCTCGTAATATAGATGATGGAATTAAGTCAGAAGACTGGCATCCCAATGAACTGCATCTTCCCTGTTAAAAACTACTATCAAGAAACTTTTCTTGAAGACGACATGGATCTGCTGATACTGCATGCACTGAGACAGATGCTACATCTGGCAAATGACTTTGTCAAACAGCATGCAGCCCCATGACAGTCCAGCAATACAGTTTAGGTTAGTCGTTTTTTACACTAATCTCACTTCTATCCAAATGTTTCATAGAGTGGTGCAAATACTGTGTGTGTGTGTGTGGGATGTGTGTAACCAAATGCATGTTTACGCCTGGGAAAAACAGCAGAAAAAACGTATGACCATAACAACCATATCATTGTTGTGACGTTTTCATTGAGTACTTTTCCATGGAAAGTTGTTGATCATTTACAGTATGATTCTATATATAAGTGACCTATTGTCCACTGTTCCTAAAAGTTGAAAATACTGAATAGGGCTTCTTCTTTTACACTCTCTCAGAGCAAGCTAGGACCTCCTGTGTGATTGTACTGTGCTCCTTTAAGCTTTGTATTCTTGCAAGGAATAAAAACTACAAAGACAGTTTTCTTGTGTGTCAGTTGATTCAGAAATATAATAAATGTTTCCACAACATCATGCACAGGGATGAGCAAAGGTACATCAACATGCATTTTAAAATAAAAATAAGAAATACCCCAATAGTAAATGTATCAAAATTAACTATAAAATACAGCAGCCAAGGAATGTATCAAAATAAAATACTGTTTTTGTAATAAAATAAAATAAAAAAATTCCAATGGAGTATGACATCACTTCACAAACCTATCAATTAGCCCACTTTATCTATTTGATACAGCCTAACCCTGTAAACTGACTCTGTTGAAAGTATTCAGTCATTCTGGACAAAGCTTGGTGATATTTCAGCTTGAGCAACATAAAACACATTTGCCTTCAATGCCATAGGATGATCCCTCAGAAGCAGCACCGCACACATTGTAAAAACATTGTGAAGGCTTGGATATTGTTGTGTGCGGTCTGCACCACTTTGTGTTACTATTTACTATATTTGACAAAAGTGTATTAGCTTAATAGCACTTATTCAGGGAACCAGCATACAGTACTTTAAACATGTTGGGCATTAAAATGCTTTAATAAGAAACATACATTTGGAGGGGCCCATTTATTAATAAAGTTTAAGATCAACAATGATTATTTATTATTATTTTATTGCATAATATATATTTAATGGAAGTTCCACAAACATGATTATGGACATGACAGTTTAGTGTACTTATGCATTGCATGTATTTGTATTTATATGCTACCAGTGTGACATTATACATAAATATGTCATTCGTTTTCATTGCTATGCTGATGATGCCAAGCTTTTCATGCCCGTGGCACTTAAAAACTAGTCTAACCTCAGAATCTTGTGTGTGATAGTGATATATTTAGATAATTTAATTTAAAGGTGAGGTCAGCAATGCTGTAAAAACAGCTCTCACTTCAATGCCATAGGGTGTTTGGTCAGAAGCTCCTCCCCCACACAATGGACATGCAGTCTTATATATAGTCCAGGGTTATACTGTAGCTCAGATAACATTGTTTTATTTTGTACATATTTAGTAACATATTCTATTTTAAATGTTTTATGCATTGGGACTGTATGGTAACGCATTAATAAAGCATGATGAACGATATAGGTAAATAATTGAAAGAAAAATGCTGATGTGTTTATAAATGTCCAGTGCTTCTGTCTTTGCATTAATAATAATGAGCAATGAAATGTCAGTTGATTCAGCAAGATATACAACATACTTTTTTCTCAGCCATTCGTGTTAAAAAACAACCCTGACAACAATATTCTCATAAAATAATAAAACTACTTTCACATGAGTGAAGAGTTACATGTGAAGTGATGAAAGGAGAGTGATATATTACTGCTTTCAGAGTTGATGGTTTCCTTAACGGTAAATGCTGAGTAGGTGACTACTAGAATAATTAGCAGGCATATTACCTTTTATTAACTACAGCTAAATATCTAACACATTGTAACGTTCAGGGCCGCTTTGCATTGCTAAGTCTGCTGATTCTTAACATTTACATTGTTTACATTGGGACTGTACTGTAATGCATTAAAGCATGATGAACGATGAAGAACTTGCATTGCTAAGTCTGCTGATTCTTAACATTTGATGAAGTAGTGTCACACACTGCTGTGTGATGATATCCCATTCTTCAACCAGCATTTATAGCAAGTTAGCCAAAGTGGTTGTGTTGGTCAGTGATAAACACAATTAGTGCCTAAACACTAAATCATCTTACAAAAATGACAAAAGGTTACAGGGGTCTTTCTCAAGAATGCTTAAAGTTGGGCTGGGCTTGTTGGAGATTGAACTGACAACCTTTAGGGTGGAGGTTGAAGACCCTAACCACTAGATCTTCCAGCCTCTAACTGGTTGATTGGTGAATTAAGTCATCATTATTAAACTACATATTGCATATTAATACTCCATACTGCACATTTTAATAGAATATTGATGGTGCATTGTCTGTATGTAACTAGGATGTCATGGCACTATACATGTTACAGAACACTTTATTCTCTGTCTCAAGCAGGTGTCTCCAGAACCACTATCCTATCTCTTTAACTGAACACAACAGAGACAACACAGTGACAAAATAAGTTTGATTGCTTAGATTTCACTTTACCACACTGTTGTGACAAAAAGAGAGCTGAGCCAGAAAGAAAAGCTCTCGATCTTCCAGGCAAATTTCGTTCCTACCCTCACCTATGGTCATGAAGGGTGGGTCATGACCGAAAGAATGAGATCACGGATACAATGAAATGGGGTTTCTCAAGAGGGTGGTGGTTGTCTTCCTTAGAGATAGGGTGAAAAGCTTGGCTATCCGTGAGGAACTCGGAGTAGAGCCACTGCTCCTTTGCGTCGAAAGTAGCCAGTTGAGTTGGTACGGGCATCTGGTAAGGAAGGATCCTGGGCGCCTCCCTAGGGAGGTGTTCCAGCTGGGAAGAGGCCTTGGGGAAGACCCAGGACTAGTTGGAAAGATTATATCTCCACACTGGCCTGGGAACGCCTCAGGATCCCCCAGTCAGAGCTGGATAATGTGGCACAGGAAAGCGAATTTTGGGGTCCCCTGCTGAAGCTGCTGCCCCCGCGACCCGACTACGGATAAGCGGATGAAGATGGATGGATGGGTGATTAGATTTCTATAGCACAATAGGTGACCAAATATATGCCTGACCTGAAAGTCCACTGCTGCAGCAGGGGAATGAACTAAAAAATAAGGTGCTTGTCTTATTAACATAATGGATAAAAACCATGGGCGTCACAGACCCCTTAAATGGGGTATAGGGTTATGTGGCGAGGTTGAGGGTTGAGGTATGAAGGGGGCCCCTTTTATATAGGCTATATAGCCGATATTTTGCTGACTGAATATTAAATTATAATTTAGGCCTAATAGGCTAATCCAGCAGAGCAGTGTTAAAATGTAATAAAGAGCCTAGTAGCCCAGACCTATTCAATTTTTCAGATAGCAATGTGGAATTAAATGTACACTACACTGCCATCTAGTGGTTGGAGACTGGCAGTGAAACAAAACGCCCTTTACTGTATTATAATGTTGACATGATCTTAACAAATGTGACATGAAAATAAAAAAGAATAACTGAATAAAAGAATACATTTTATTTCCAACATTCCAACATTTAATATATACATGTAGAAATCAACAAAACAGGAATAAGCATTTTCACGCTTATCCTATTCAAAGATATTTTAAGAAGTTTCCTTACAATTGTTTGTTGAAAGGCCCATCTGCAATTGAAAACAATGTTTTGTTAATTCACCTTTTAATAAATGATCTATTAAACTAAAACCTTTACAGGCACATTGGGAACTCTCCCTGGTTAAAAAAACAATTTAAATGATTTAATGAAAGTAAAATCATTATTTGGATTCTTAGACCTTTTGTGGTAAAGCTATGTCCATAACGAGCCTATTTTTCATACATGAACTAGTCTTTCGGTCTACCAATGTGTAACCTGTAAGTACCTGTTTGAGAACCTCTTTGACTGCCTCTTCATTGCGAGGGCACTTCAGAAACCCTTGGGTCTCATAGAAGAGACAGTCTACAGTGAGCAGGACGTTACCAAGGTTACAGTATCTGACCACATCCTTGCTGCTCTTAACATCACAGACTGGGTTGAAAGTGTGGTGCATCACCACCACGATCACCTGGTTAAAACCTGACAATACACATTGAATAAAACATACATTTAAAGGTTTAGTCCGCTATTTCAAGCCATTGTAAGCAAATACACTTCAAATTCACTACATTGCATTTCATTAGCTTACCCTTATCCGTGTGTGTTGAAAAAACTATCTGATACTTCTACACAGCCCTGGCTCCGTAAATAGCAACTTAAAGTAGGGAACAATGCTCACAACAACAAAGCTGTAGTACTACCAGAGTACTACACATTGCTTAACAATGTGTTTCATTGTGTGAGTTAGAAACAACGTTTTGTATGCCTTTAATGCTGAAAACTAAATGCATTGTGTTAGCGGGGCTTCAGCCAGCTGGCTATCCCTACAGTAGCACAACACACACTGCACTCAACGCCAAAGTATTCAATGTGTGTGTTCCTCTGTTTCCATGCAAACACTTGTGGAATTTGATTTGGATGACAATAGAAGCAGCCTGTGAGCTGTGATGGCATGCCCCCATAACACGGATGTGTAAGAAACATCACGTATTATTTAATTCTTTCCTCTCTTCCTCCTGTTCCTCACGGCTGGACTTCACACCACTACTGCTAATGATCGTGGGTAAAACAAAGCTTTATCAAAGTGCTCTCTGCACATCACCCATATCAACCCCCGCCCACATTTGCGTGTGCATAGGGTTGGGTAGGTTACTTTTTAAATGTAATCCTTTACAGTTATTAGTTACCAAAATAAAATTATAATCAGTAATGTAATTTCTGGATTACCTAAATTTAGTATCATAATCTGATTACTTTCCATTACTTCTAGATTACTTTAGACAAACACTGTTCTTTGAAATGCCATTCAAAGCCATTTACTCCATTGGCACACCAAATCTTTCTATTTTTGTGACCGTATATGATGCGCAGGGGATCATATTAAAGTAGGACGTTATTTAAATTATTGATAAACGTTAATGAAAGGTTAAAAAGAGTAGATTCAATTGTTTTATGCATTTTTCTTCTGCAAACTTCCCTTTTATGTTTGAAAGTAGTGCTAGAAGTAATTATCTAATTTAAAATAAATTCCTGTAATCTGATTCCACTATTCCACTGGTAATTGTAATGGATTACAGTTACTGATTTTTTGTAATCAGATTACAAGTAACTGATTACATGTAATCAGATTACAACCTGCGTGTACATCTGCGGCACAAAATACGGTAGGCGAAGCTACTGCCGCCGGATGTGTAAACACCACAAATAAATAAAGTCACATCAGCAGCATTAATGCAGCACTGTTTCTATCAGCACAGTATCAACTACTGTACTTTATAGTTATTGCATATTTATTGAGATATGGAATATTGAAGACATATTATTATTATTATCCCTACATTAACTTCTATTGTTTTCCAACGCGAATCTCTAAAATTACAAATATAATGCCAGTTAAAACTACCATGGCATATTATGGCCATTGAAAAAAAAAACATGTTTATGGAGCTGGAATAGTCGTAAATCTGAAAAACTGAAATTATAAAAAGGTTGATTTTGTATTACCTCCCCCCTCTATCATAAGCATCCACACTCTGAAGTGTTCATTTGTCATACTAGTGTAGGCCTAATTCATTGGTTGATGAGATAGCTTTTGTGCATCAGAAACTACAAGGCAACTGACAGATGGATATTGCTGTTGTAGTTATTGTGAGCATTATACAGTATAGTGCTCTATTTTAACTATGATTGTCTCCTATTGGCAGATGAATAAACTACCTCAACCTTTCCCGTTCATGAATGAATATAATCCAAGAAGAACATTAAAGTTCAGTCATAGTTATTATGACTCCATACAGCTTTCCCTCTTTAGATGAATCAAATCCAAGTGTTCTACCTTCCACACCCCTTTAATAAACAACATTAATAAATACTGTTTCTGGCATCACCTGATATCTTATTTAACGCCTCCACTATGTCAGCCTGCACACAGTAGACTGTGAAGACCATGGTGATGTCACTCTCTTCAGGTGAGGTCACCTCAGTGGCGCCCCCTGCAGTGAGTTCCTCCACAAACCCCCGGTGTGACCCCAGAGTCTTGCCTGCCACATGTGTGTAGAACCTGCTCACCTTTGTGTTGCCTGGACAACAGGATCAGTTGGTTTAGTTATTAATAATATAGTGGAGTGAAGAACATCAAGAACTCGTATTTCCAGCATAGGAGGACAGTGTTTACAGGTACATGCAGGTTTCACAATATATAACTAGCTGATTTCAAACTTAACAGTTAATACAAACATTTACATTATAGTAGTAGTCTGTAAACCTACCTTGCTCTTCAAGTTGTTTCTTTGCTGAATCCAATTCTTCATTTAAAATCAGAATTTCTCTGCATTGATCTTCTATTTGTTTGTCTTTATCTTCAGTTTGTTTCTTTGCTGAATCCAATTCTTCATTTAAAATCAGAATTTCTCTGCATTGATCTTCTATTTCTTTGTCTTTCTCTTCAGTTTGTTTCTGTCCTTCCACTTTTAAAGTAAAGAGAACATAAATTGTTATATGTCATTGTCAGCTGAGAGATATATTTGGTTAATTACTACTAATTGCTATTAACTTAAAAATCTAATAATAGTTAAATAAATTAAAGCGGTAAGCAGAGGTCATATCGAGGACAGGCCTCCACGCCTGACACTTCTTGTTAGTGGATTAATGTAAAATTATTCCATCTAGAGGCAAATAGGAATTACTGTCACCATGGTGTTCATGTGTTACGGCCATGTTTATAGTTGATTGTACAATGCTTTACTGAGGTTAAACAAGACTAACAACAAATAACAAGGTTATTTGGAAACTACTCTATTTCATTATTCAACGCACAACATGGTGTCAGTTTCATTGTTCTGTCAAGGGAGCCGGAGTCAGATGCAGGAAGTAAACGTGCTATTGATTAAATCTGGCACATAAAGGTTTGGTCCTAATATAAAAACGGCTACTTGGTTTAAGCTAAACAGGTCAACAAAATCGATAACCCACAACCCCTTCCTAACCAACAGACAATGCACACTGGAGACCTGTGTGATTTGGAGGAATAGCTGCCCAATCTGAATCTAAGTGGTGGGATGTTATTGGACTGCTGTGCTAACCATGGTTTCTCCATAAGAAACACAAGCTGGCTCATAAGTGTACTGATCTGGTAGTGAGTTGGATCAGGCAGACCCAGTAAGCCCAAACATATAGTAAGAGTTAACTTGCACCTTGTTTGACAAAGTTATTTCCAAGATAGATCATCTGTCTCAGTGCATGTAGTATCAGCAGATCCATGTCGTCGTCAAGAGAAGTTTCTTCATGGTAGTTTTTAACAGGGAAGATGCAGTTCATTGGGATGCCAGTCTTCTGGCTTAATTCTATCATCTATAATACGAGATGCAATCAATTAGTTGACCAGTTAGAAATACAGGCTTTATTATTAAATAGAATCCTCTTGAAGGTCAGATGAACATGACATCATCATCTACTACTATGTAGTAAGTGTAGAAAGACTCACAGAGAGACTATCCCAGTATATTTGACTCACCTGGTGCTTCAGTAGCTTGCTCTTATAATCATCATTTAGGTTTTTTCCCACAAGAGGACAGGCCAGATCAATTTTGGTCACTATAGCCATTTGTGGAATCCCTGCAAAAGAAACCTGCTCAGGCCAGTGTGCTTTCCATGTAAAATAGCATATACTGTAGTTCTGTCAACCAGTTCTATTACCTGTTGCACCACTATGGTGCTAAACCATATAAGCCCTGGTCTTGTTGTAGGGTGAAGCAGAACTGACAGTAAAACATATACAGTAATGTATGTTTTCTCTTACCCAAGTTACTGGCTGCTAATCTGATGTCCCTCATCTTCTCTATGATATCATCTTCCATTCTACTGATGGTATCAGCAGATATTACAGACACTAGAATATGAACTTTGTCACCAAGAGTTGGGCAGCTCTTATAGCCTGGATCTTCTTCAGACAATGGACTTAAACTATTGAACTGGAAAGAACAGGTTGTAACTCTTACGTGTATGAAATACATTTAGAAATCTACTTAAGAGATGACAGAATGCATGTTTTTACCTTGTAACCACCTTTCACATGTCCTTTAAGGGCCAGTTTGATGTCTTCCTTATGAATCCCTCCTCGTTTTTCAAGGCCCATGGTGTCATTCAGGACGAAAGGGTAATAGTTTCCATATTCTCCTTTTTCAATTTTGTAAGTATTGTACTGTGAATGCAAATAAATATTTTATAGTTTGTTTTGTTGTTATTATTTTAGTTTTTGCAGTTTTATCAAATTCTTGTAATATTTCCTTATTTATATAAATGAACATATTCAAAAATAATACGAGTACATTTAACTGCAGAATTTACAGCATATAATAATTAAAGTTAATTAACTGATTATAATCCTATCAGATATGTGTAATGTACTTATGGGGATGTTATTGGTTTGAAAAATGTATTATGTAATTATTTCTACCATTCTGGTGAAACTTCCATGAGATACAGCATCCACCAATGCATCAGATGTTATTCTTCCTTGTAAGACACTGTTGACTGAATTGATGAAGCTAGATTTCCCACTGCCAGCAGGCCCATTAAGCATTATCCTGACATGTTTGACTGCATCACTAGAAGGACAGAAGTTGTCCACTTCCTGTTTTAAAGTTGCTCTACCACTGTTGAAATAAAGAGAAAACATGAAATAGACTATGTTTTCAATCCAAATTATACCGACCTTAAGTTTGAAACTACATTACTTTTTAATTACATTTTAATTGCTTTTTAATTAGTTTTCCAGTGCTATATTGTTTCTTTTCTTGCGGGGTGTTGATTTTGCAGATACTTACTTCCACTGTACCCTGCGCCATGGTTCAGCAACTAAAATATTTTCAACAAATTAGATTTAGACATACAAATTATTTCACAGAAATTGTATTGATGCAATTTGAATGTCCCATAAATCATAAATGTTTGAAAAATGTCCCACATATTTCACTTACAAGTATAAGGTAAAAGGGAAGAGCGTGATCCAGCCATTGCTAGAGATGAGATATAGTTATGTAGCGCTCTTCTCTCTAACTTCCTAACACAAGTAACAAAAACAGGTTTAATAGTGGTAAACGTGTGGTGCCCTGGATGACTCCCGACCTGAGGGAATATGACTTCAGCAGGGCCTGGTGTGGGTAGGACGCTAGGTTCCTGCCAGCTGTCTCAATAAGTGGAGAAACTCCAGATGTGACGTATTAGTCAGTCAACCAGCAACCCAGACTGGGAACAAAAGGACCCAGGAACAGACGATCAGCAGGGAGCTCTGAAATAATCATAAAATAACGCACATAAATGTTATCTTTGCCACTCTAACATTGAAGCAATATGTTAACTTTGTTGCTTTCTGCATGTTTCCCAAGTTTGAACAACTCTGTTGAATTTAATCCCTATTAGAAAGAATAATAAACATAACACAAAGTAAGGACATTTGTGTTTAATAAATTATTTGATAGACTATTATACTTCTTGGCAGTACATTTTACCACTGGAAAGCCTGATTATGTACCATTAATATGAATAAAAATAAATGTTGCCACATTTGTAAGAAGCATGCATTTGTGGGATGAGCAGCAGAGCGGGTATGTGTTGTGCCCATGGACAATGTGCCAAATCTTCTCTGACAATGCCAAGCAGCTTTTCTTTGCTTTTGACTTCCTTACTTTTTGTGCGTTTATATTTTCTTATTGACAAATTATTATCAATGAATACATCCTGCACACATTTGGCAATAACAATCGTGTGTACTTTTTTTTTATTATTATTTATTTATTTTTTATTTATAGTGCATGCATTACATTGTTCAATCTAAACTATACACAATTATACTTTAACATTTGTCAAATCATAAAATATTTAGAATGTTAGTGCAGGAATACTGGCTAGTGTGTCAGTTATATATATATATATACATATATATGATATATATGATATATATATCATATATATATATATATATATATATATATGATATATATTTTATATATA
>JAODUK010000519.1:0-13627 GCA_027564635.1 Typhlichthys eigenmanni | reverse complement strand
ACACAACCCCTCACCTGCCTCTAGAACGCTTAACCAGAGACACTGTAGAGAGTTAACTTTAGCACACACAACCCCTCACCTGCCTCTAGAACGCTTAACCAGAGACACTGTAGAGAGTTAACTTTAGCACACACAACCCCTCGCCTGCCTCTAGAACGCTTAACCAGAGACACTGTAGAGAGTTAACTTTAGCACACACAACCCCTCACCTGCCTCTACAATGCTTAACCAGAGACACTATTGGCCGGTTTCACAGACATGGATTAAGCCTAGTCCTAGACTAAGATCCTTTTCCAATGGAGTTCTTCATTGAATTTTTGTTTTAGTCTTGGACTGGCCTTAATCCATGTCTGTGAAACCGGCCATTAGAGAGTTAACTTTAGCACACAACCCCTCACCTGTGCAAAGTGCAGTTATCGCTTTCTTCCCATTCATTTCGACATGGTCTTCCTAACAACTGCCTGGCCTGCCTATAAGGACTGTGTGATTGAAACCTTACCCAGAACTCCTCTAATGATCTAACCAACTCAGCACGTACCCCCGCCACTGCCACCAAGACACAGCACAGAAAGGGCGTTAGGTCTCAGAATGTCCGTCGTTTACAGAGAGAGCCAACGTAAGCATGCTAACCTCCCCCCCCACCCCACCCAAAACCAGCCTCATAAACAATCCCCAATAAAGCATCTAGACCCCATACTAAAGACAGATAAAGTGTATTTTAACGCTCCATGAGCTCTTCAGTTGGACACTGTGACTGTTTCCAGGTTAGTGGAACTCAAACTGTGGATGCAGGACTCTTCTGTGGGGTCACTAATATTAAAAAGAACCACTGATTTAGTTGATTGACAAGAGCTGTAAAATAATAACGTTTAATAATCTAATCCAGAACGTGTCTATGTGTGCAACACAAAGTCAAATATGCACGTGGCTATGCTGCTCTCACTTCATAAATATGGTTTATAACGTTTAAAAGCATCAGCAAAGCCTCTAAGCATTATGTCTATGTCATGTCCAATAACCCTGTTAGACAAGACTCATACTACACAGTTATGAGGCTTTCTGCCTCCCTCCCTATAGACATGAGACATACTACACAGTTATGAGGCTTTCTGCCTCCCTCCCTATAGACATGAGACATACTACACAGTTATGAGGCTTTCTGCCAGGTGTATGTGACATTACTAAACATGCCCTTAACACCTTAAAGAGCTGATGAATCAATTCATATTAATAACACATGTCCCTGTGTTAGCGTCTGAGCTAAACATGCCCTTAACACCTTAAAGAGCTGATGAATCAATTCATATAAATAAATCAATCAATCAATAAGCGCTCCATCAGGTTTATAATCACCTCATAAAGTGTTCATGCCCCCGTAAAGCAGCTCATTAATGAGATGTAGTACTGCAAAGCACCACTCACACCGGCCTGTCAGATGAGTGCTTCTGATTGGTTGATAAATAGCACGAGGGCTGCCTCAGAGGATTATGGGCCCAGGATAAGGGCCGATCAATATTACGCCCCTGCAAAGGTGGTGCTAGTGTTGACCACTAAGGAGATCACAAAATGTCTCACACACACACACACACACACACACACAGACACACACGCACGCACACACACGCACACACACACACACGCACACACCACACAGACACACACACACACACACACGCACACACACACACGCACACCACACACACACACGCATACACACACCTACACACATACACACACCTACACACATACACGAGCCTTGACACATACACAACCCAGTTGTCATGGGTAGGAACTAACCAGTCTATCTGCCTGTCTGTCTGCCTGTCTGTCTGCCTGCCTGTCTGCCTGCCTGTCTGTCTGTCTGTCTGTCTCATTTGCATATTGCATATTGTCTCATTGCATATTAAAACGGTTAATAAAAGGGAACTAAACACTTTTTTATACTCACTCCTTCATTGAGTTATAATTCTGCTCCACGGTTACCACGGAGACAGTCCA
This sequence comes from Typhlichthys eigenmanni, assembly GCA_027564635.1. Lineage (NCBI taxonomy): Eukaryota > Metazoa > Chordata > Actinopteri > Percopsiformes > Amblyopsidae > Typhlichthys > Typhlichthys eigenmanni. The sequence continues at coordinate 11,629 of JAODUK010000519.1, read as the reverse complement.
GTGTTGTTGCCCACGCTCCGTCTCCGCGGCAACATCTCTCTTTGTGAAGGCACCACAGACATTAGCAGATAGATTCTGCTTGGTGTGTCTGTGCTAATGTTTACATCTGGCTGTCACTATGGAGACCGTTTCCTCCCCACGGGGGTATCACGGCGTGTGTGCGTGTGTATGTGCATGTGTGTGTGTATGTGCATGTGTGTGTGTGCGCGCATGTGCGAGGTATAGGGAAAAATATCCTGGCTGATGCATTATTCAGCTGCTCTGCCTGCTGTGTTCTGGGTTAAAGGAGGTGTAGGGGGCTTCCCTCTGCTCACAGACAGGCAGACAGGCTGGTAGGCATGCAGACAGATAGACAGACAGGGAGTCACAAACAGGCAGACAGACAGACAGACAGACAGAGAGACAGACAGGAAGGCATGCATGCAAGCAGGCTGTGAGGTAGTTACTGAGAGCCAGACAGTGAAGCACAATATTACAGATAGTTATGTCTTAACAGATGGGGGGAGTGATATCTCCAGTAAATATGTCTTTTCTTCTCCATATGTGACACGCTCTCTCCCCTTGTCTTCCATGTCCTCCTCCCTCTAAACGTTGCCCTGGGCTGTGGCATGGAGGCATTAATTGAATAATGGATTCCTCTCATTAGCTTGTTTTTAATTATTTCCTTGCCCCGGCTCCCTGCCGAGTACAAACTCATCAGCTGTTTCCTCCCGTCCGCACAAATTACCCGGGACGCGGAGGAGCAGCTTGGAATTAGCTTCTCCCCCTTCTCCATCTCTCTCTCTCTCTCTCTCTCTCTCTCTCTCTCTCTCTCTCTCTCTCTCTCTCCCTCCCTCCCTCTGATAGCTAGCTTTCCGCGTGGAGAGCCACATTTCTAATTTAGCTTGCCTGGTGTCCTTGGGCCAATCAAGGTTGCCAACAGGCAATGGTTGTGCGTGCTGGTTTGTTTGCAGTGTTTTGTGCTAAGTGAATATATTTGGCCTACATTCCCGGGACACAGCTCTCTGGGGGTCGGTGTACTCGCAGTGCCGCTCCTTGCAGATGTGTGGCTAAGCGATGCTAAAGACCACAGCGCCCAATTAACTGGTTCTGTGTTTGTTTTCTGTGCCCCTAATACAATTAACTATGTGGTTAGAACAGTCTGGTTAATAAAACGATGAAACAGTCAGTTAATAAAACAGACTGGTGATAAGAATAGTAATTAAAACAGTTGGGTTAAAAAGTCAGTTAATTAAACAGTCTAGTGATTACATCATTCAATTACCAGTCTGGTGATGAAATAGTTAATAAAACAGTCCGATGATAAAATAGTCTGTTGACAAAACAGTCTGGTGATAAAATGGTCCATTACCAAAACAGTGGTGAAGAAATAGTCTAACAAAAACAGTCTGGTAACGAAATAGTCTGTTAATAAAAGTCTGCTGATAAAATAGTTGGTTAATAAAACAGTCTGCTGATAAAATATTCTGTTAATAAAACAGCCTGCTGATAAAATAGTCTGTTAATAAAACAGCCTGCTGATAAAATAGTCTGTTAATAAAACACTCTGCTGATAAAATAGTCTGTTAATAAAACAGCCTGCTGATAAAATAGTCTGTTAATAAAAAAGTGGTGATAAAATAGTCTGTTAATAAAACAGCCTGCTGATAAAATAGTCTGTTAATAAAACAGTCTGTGATAAAATAGTCTGTTAATAAAACAGCCTGCTGATAAAATAGTCTGTTAATAAAACAGTCTGTGATCAAATATTCAGTTAATAAAACAGTGGTGATGAAATAGTCAGTTGATTAAATAATCTTCACATAAACATGACGTCTCGTTCTCAGGCCTGGATGATGTGTTCCATATTTTATCCATGTGTAAATGTGTTTTATGCTCAATGTGTCACTTTATGGTTTTGTGTTTGCTTTGAGCACATAATTATCATCTTTTATTGATTTTTACTGTGTTCCTGTTTTTCTGTTTTTTCTGTGTTTTTTTGTGCTTGTTTGTGCATGTGTGTGTGCATACACTGTGTGTGTGTGTGTGTGTGTGTGTGCGTGTGTGTGCGTGTGTGTGTGTGTGTGTGAGTGAAAGTCAAAGTCACGTCAACCCAGGTAAAATGAATCCACTGGTCTTCCATTCATTTCTATGGCAACCATGTTACCCCATGTTGTCTCCCTGGTCAGAACAACATGCACCAAACACACATAACGTACACACACACACACACACACACACACACACACAGTTCCTGCATCCTTCCCATCACTTTCAACGAAACAGCTAACTTAGTTTAGTTGTGTGTAGCATGTAGCTAGTTTAGCTTAATTTAGCTGTGTGTAGCATGTATGTATTACAAGAACTGGATACGGTGTTTTTAACATAACGGCCATTCATTTGAACTGAAACTGCTCAAAAGCGCATCCGCCAATAGGGGTGGAGCCTAATCAGAGTTTATCGGGGTTAGACGTCATAGCAGTCATGTGCATTTGGCTTCAACGGTCGCGTACGCGCGTTCACATCACAGAGCATGAACGAGCCCATGTACAGAGTACAGACTAGCTGCTGTGGTCTAGCCGTAGCACTATCGTCCTCATAGGGACAGTTAGTGTGAGATTATTTGTTGTTTATAAAACATGAGATGGTTTTTAGAATATGATTAACAAAAGGAATGATGAATCAAACAGTTTTTTAAAATGTATTTAAGTCTACCGTGTATGTTGCATATGTTGCGATGCCTACATGCTGTTAATAGCATGTAGACATAAAGTACCTAAGATGTTTTGTTAAATGAGACATGAACTGTACCTACAGTATATTTTAATACCTGAATACTGGATAATTGCTCCAAGACCTGCCTACTTGACAGGAGAGGTGTTTTGATTGTCATGCACAACGACCAACTACACACTCAATTACCAAATCGTTTAATCGTTAAAAATGTACTCATTAAATGTAATAATTTGTTAGGAAATGTATAAAGCTGTTGAATAAGTCGTCTATGATTACTGTTTGAAATAAAATTAAAGACTGAAATTAGGAAGTACACCACTGCACTGAGTCAGAGACATGCTATATGGAGACATGCTACTTATAGCATTTTGAATAGAGCGCTATGGGAGGATTCTCAAACGGCAAATATGCCGACCCTCCGCCCAAAAGAGACAATCGTCTGCTTTATAACTACCATGATTAACATATTTAACTGATTGTCAGGTTGCACTGACTCAAACCAACTGTTTAATTGCATTAGTAGTAGAAGTTATATACTGTGGGCCAAACGTCTTTTAAACCTTATTGTGGGGCAAAATCACTATTTGACTCGCAATTGTATACATGCAGTTTTTATGTTTTTATGCAAATGACCATTTAGTAACAAATAACTTTAAGACACAGTGGGATCATCATATTGTTTGCCCATTTACGTGCTTTTGAGGCGATGCTCTACACGAATCAGAGCCCCAGAAGGCCTGAAGACCCGTTTGCATTCAAAGAAATCATGAGTCAGTAGAAACTACTGTCAACCTGTCAGCCTGTCAGCCACAGTCAGCTGTCCTGTGTGTGTGTGTGTATGTCTGTGCTGCGTGTGTGTGTAAGTGTGTGTGTGTGTGTGGTGGGTTCAGGATGTTGTCAGTCTATCCTCCAGCAAAGGCTTCAGTAATCACTAGTACCAGCTAGGCTAACCCTGACCTTAGCACTAGCTAGCTAGGCCCTGCTACACATGCTGCTGGCTGTCTGGTGTAGGTGAGGTGGCAGACCTGTGTGTGTGTGTGTGTGTGTGTGGGGTCAGATGTCATCAAAACGCTCTGCTCTTCACTCAGCCCAGCACAGGAGGAGAGCCAGGACAACAACAGATTCATGGCGGAGATGCCAGCCATTGTTAATAGTAACAACACCTTCCTTTGTGTAGCTAACATGTTTACATCTAACCCCTGTCTCCTCCTCTCCTCCCCCTCCTCTCCTCCTCTCTCTTCTCCTCTCTCCCCTCTCCTCTCCTCTCCTCTCCTCTCCTCATCCGCTGCAGGACAAGTTCCTTCCAGAGGACCAGTGTTCATGGGACAGCTTTAAGACCATGGCCCCAGAGCTGTGCATCGTTCCGGGGCAGCAGCAGCACCCGGACGGCCTGGAGCTCCACAGCAAGCCCTGGGACTCCTCCTGCGCCAACACCCCGGACTCCTCTGATGGAGACTTCCAGACGGAAGTGTGAAGACTCTCTCTCTCTCACGCACACACACACACATATACACACACACGCACACACACAGAGACACATGCACGCACGTACACACATTGAGACACATGCACGCACACACACACTCACACATAAAGACACATGCACGCACGCACACAGTCATATACACACACGCGCACACACACATGCACACACTCACAGGCACGCAGAAACACACCTCAACACACACTTCAATACACATGCATACACACACATACTGTATGCGCACGCACACACACACACACACACACTGCGACTGGATCCCATTCTGAAGATTTTTTTATTGCTGCAGTGGACGTAAATCTCCAGACTGTTGATTCTATATTTTCAGAGAAACTATTAATATGAGCAGAAGCTCCAGGTCCACACGCACCGTTTTTAAGAGAACTAATGATGAAGAACTGTTTATGAAGAGATAAAAGACTTGCTTTTGTTCTGGAGGGAAAACTCTTTGACCTGTTTGAGACGCATAAAAAAAGAGAAAAAGAGAATATTTCTGCACCGTTCTGTTCTTTTTATAGAGAGGAAGAAGAAAATGACTTTACCTCCGACGACGTTTCTCCCCTCCCGCAGGCTTCTCTTCCTTTCCTTCACCTCTACTGAAAGATGCAAGCGCTCCCTCTCGCTGTGATTTCCTTTTTGTTGTCTTTTGGTACGGATCTCTCTCTCTCCCTCCCACTCTCTCTCTCTCTCTCCCTACCTCTCTCTCTCTCTCTCTGTCTCTCTCTCTCTCTCTCTCTCTCTCTCTCTCTCTCTCTCTCTCTCCCCCTCTCTCTCTCTCTCTCTCTCTCTCTCTCTCTCTCTCTCTCTCTCTCTCTCTCTCTCTCTCTCTCTCTCTCTCTCCCCCTTTCTCTCTCTCTCTCTCTCTCTCTCTCTCTCTCTGCAGGAGACATTAAATGTTAACGTTGCATTTCTCTTCACTCACATGGAAAGAGACAATATGATGTACTGCCTGCCTAGTGTCCAGACAGACAGACAGACAGACAGACAGACAGACAGACAGACAGGTAGGGAGACAGACAGACAGGCACACAGACAGAAAGGCAGTGGTGAGGACCAGAGGGTTCAGATGAGGCAGGTAAACAGACAAACAGACAGACAGGCAGTGGTGAGGACCAGAGGGTTCAGACAGACAGACAAACAGACAGGCAGGTAAGCAGACAGACAGAGAAGGCCTGGTCCAGAACGAGGCAGGAGAAGACAGCTCACTGTGGAGAGGGAGGGGTAGCGTGTGACGCCAGGTCGTAGCTATCGGGGGAGGGCGGCTCCCCCAGCCATCTGCTTTAAGAGCCCCTAACGAGGGAGGTGTGGGGGGGGCGCACAGATGGTGAGAGGACGCGGCCTGCGCTAACCTTTTCCGGCCAATCAGCTGTTGGGGAGCCTCTCTGTAGCAGTGGAGGAACGCGCTGCATCTGGCGCCCCTCCTAAAGGTCACGCTCGCACAGCTCGTTCTACAGGCCAGCTCTGGTACTGCAGGGGACGAGATAATACCTTAAACATTAGCCATTAAATGTCCTTCATCTGCAAGGCCGGGAGTCACCCAGAGGGCTTTTACTGAGGGGACTAGTCCAGAGTTCAAAAAGTTTTTGTGTTGTGATTTTTTTTTTTTTTTTAAATGTCAGCCACCAGATGAAGCGAGTGAATTTAATATGCCTTGTTTCCATGGCAATGTGTAAAAGCAACATGCTCAAATCATCATGCCATACAGGAAAAAAAAAACGAAAAAAAAAAACGCCTTGTGTTATTAAAAATGTTTCTGTCCAGTTTCTCCTGCCGTCAGAAAGGTTTAAAGTTTAATGTTTTATGAGGAAATTGACATGAGCCATCTTGGCATTTGAGAAACGGTGATTTGTCTGTGTGTCATTCCAGTGGCATCGCAATGCCAACCTTTCACTCTGAGCCCATACACAGGCTGGCGTTTGCTTTGCGTGTTGACAGTTACCCTTAATGCACAGCGTCCAACCCACACTGAAATATGTCCTCAACCAGCCTGCATTCCAACTGATTTAAAATCCCCCCCCCGCCCGCCTTACCCCACCCAGTTTATCCTTCATTTGTGTTTTTTTGATACATAAGATTGTACAAAGTAGTCCTCTAATGTTTTCATAGAGTGTCTTTTTATATGAAAATAAATTTTCAAATCGACGTGATTGTCTCTTGCTGTGTGTAGCTGATTGTCTGAACACCAAGCCGTGACGAAAGAGTGAAATGTCAGGTCAAATGAATTACTCTGACATGGTTTAACTTTGAGCCACGCTCAGATCGGTGGCATTTTCCTAACGTACCGAAGGTCCCTCCAAGAGATTGTGCTTATCAAGCCTTCATGAAGCTTTTAAAGGGTAACTAAGCCTGATTAAGCCCCCAATGGCGTACTGTAAGTACGTCCATCTCGGAAACTCGAAACTCAAAAACTACACAGATGGGGCTTATTCACAGTTAAACAGCTTGATTCGATTGTTGTGAAGAATTATGCCTGAAAGAATCATCGGTACCTTTCAACCGGCATGGCCTCTGCATACTGTAGCTGTCATGTCACATCTGGCAGTGTTCATTAAAGGTGTAGTCAGGGATAATGAAAAGTTGTTCATATTTGAAGTCAGTTGAGGCCAATGCTGGCAAAGTGTTGTGTGGTGCGGTCTGCACCACTTTGTGTTGGCTGTGAGAAGCAACACGGGATGCTTATTTCCAGCGCGCACACAGAGCGGGCAGCTAGGAGAACTGTGAGGAGACGTGATTAAAATCGCTGAGCCCACCTTTAATGTGTCGCGCTGCTTGATCAACAAACGTCAACCGTGACACCTACAGTAAAGCAGACGCTCACAGACGAGATATTAGGTTTGAAGAGGACGACAGGCCTACGACACATGCCATGTAGCTTAGCATGAGACACATTTTGACACTTTAGCGTATCGTGGAGGCTCCAATTAAGGCACAATGAAGCTACGTTTGTCATAACCGATCATCTAGATGGCTCATTCACAGTCACCCACGCCTTCAAGGAATTATGTGTAATTAGATGGGGATTGTGGGTAATTGAGTACAGTAGATTTGATCATTTTCAATACTGATGTTTTTTTCTTTTTTATTTGTTTTACAGATGACAGCTTGCAACGTTGTTGATAAATAGAACATGGAGATAATACACCAATTAATAGTTTGCTTACTTCTTTAAACCTAAGATCCACTGCTTTCAATTGACCCACGTGCTCTGAAAGACAGACATGTGGCATTTCAGACAGACAAACACTGTATATTATAACTTTTATTATATGTTGCACTTGTCCTATTACAGAAGTACAGATATCTTCATAATAAGGCATGATTCAGAAGAGCCAATGGGGACGCTAACATCTTTCCGTGGCCTGTAGTCAATTGGCAATATTGGCTTATTTGGAATAACAGTGGAATATGAATGTGGTGTAAATAGCGGTCTAGTCCAGATCTCCAGAAAACACTTGAATCTCATCCACAGCTTCTTCTCCATCATCCCTCCAGCTCTGTCACAGATCAGTACCCCAGATGCATTCTGGGAGAATGCCTGTCCATTTGAGATGCATTCCCGTGTCTCATCCAAGCCCTTGCTGTGCTTATTCCCAGAGCATTGTGTGTGTCAGTGGTGCACACACACACACATTAACACACACGCAAACTCACGTGCGCACACACAAACATTAACACACGCACTTTAACACATGAACAGGCACAGACAATCACATGCACACATTCAAACACACACACGGCTGTGGACATGCTTCCTGCCACACTACAGAGCTGCTTGTGAAGGATTCTGCTCATCTGGCTGTCTCTTCAAAGCCCACCTCCCTTCCCCTGATGTCATGGCAACCTACACGTCCCTCTGGGTGCGGCCAGGGGATGAAACCCTGTGGCCCTCATCCCTGGGCCCCTAGTCCCCAACCCTGGTCCCCAGACCTCATCCCTGGTCCCCCAGATCTCATCCCTGGCCCCCGGCCCTGGTCCCCAGACCTCATCCCTGGGGTCCCAGACCTCATCTCTGGTCCCCAGACCTCATCCCTGGCCCCCGGCCCTGGTCCCCAGACCTCATCCCTGGTCCCCAGACGTCATCCATGGCCCCCAGCCCTGGTCCCCAGACCTCATCCCTGGTCCCCCAGACCTCATCCCTGGTCTTCATCTCTGGTCCCCAGCCCTGGTCCCCAGATCTCATCCCTGGTCCCCCAGACCTCATCCCTGGTCTTCATCTCTGGTCCCCAGCCCTGGTCCCCAGACCTCATCCCTGGTCCCCCAGACCTCATCCCTGGTCTTCATCCCTGGTCTCCAGCCCTGGGCCCCTGGCAGGATCATGGCTTGGAGAAGGTGAGGAGACAGGAAGGAGATTCCTCTCCTATATATCATGATTGGTCAAGTGTTTCAACACACACACATACATGAATGCACACACATACACACAAACACACAGGCACACAAACAGACCGCCAGACAGAGAGATAGACAGACAGACTTCATTTCAATTCTCCCACAACTTTTAGCCTGTTAAAACAACCAAGCAGTTATTAAAATAGACATGAGCGGGCTAACATGTTTATTCATAGAATCGCCTGTGCCAGCGAAGCATAGGCCACGAGCCGTATCAAAGTATGCGAGCCGCGCCGCGCTGCACGATAATATGTGCTGATCACAGCTAGCATGAATGTTTAATGAGCTGCAGTATACATCCCTGGTAATATACTGGTAATCACAGCAGCTTTCTTAGACCACAGAGAGCTCCACAGGGCGCTACAAGATCTCTACAAACTGCATATGAATGTACAGAATCTGTAGGCAGCAACATGTTAGGTATTGGTAACGGAATGCGCCCTGGTTTACATTTGTAGACCGTACGTTTGTCACGTCCGTGTGGAGAACATATTCACACATTGGCCAAATGATTCAGCGTTTAAATATCAGTCGTGTGTGGATACCTAAGATTTTCCGAACTCGTCTAACACCATTCTCGCGTTTTAAATAAAACATTCTTGTAAACAATGACCATCGGGACCATTCAGGAAAGGAAGTCTTGGCCAGGATATCCACTGGCTACCCCGGAACACAACATCCCAAAAATATTGGACCTTTGTAGTCATAGTAGTGTTGACCAATCATGTCCGTGTGAAGAGCAAACGAGGAAAACTGAATGCAAACTCAGAAAGAAGACGGCGATTTTGCTTATTTTTAGCATTCATATGTGCATATCTGTTTATAAGATTAGCCGAACTCCAAATCCATTCTCACGTTTCAAATAAACACTGACCAGCGGACGGAAGAGGAAGTCTTGGCCAGGTATCCAGAACCAGGGAAATATCCCCAATATATTGGACCCTGCCCCCAGAGGCTCAATGGCCGCCAGACCATGTAGCCGGTGTTAGCGCTCCACACGTAGCGTCACATGGGACACATGGGTATCAGGAGGAGCAGTAGATATGTGGAACAGCACCATGTTAGCTCTCTGTATGACGCTTGTGTGTCTGTTTGTCCCACAGCTGATTGGCTGCTGTGTCTGCTACATGCTGCTCATGTAGATAGACAGAGAGACGGAGAGACAGAGAGAGATAGACAGAGGGAGAGAGAGAGGGAGACAGAGAGAGAGAGATAGACAGAGGGAGAGAGAGAGGGAGACAGAGAGAGAGAGACCTTCAACAAAGCCTTTATTGGCACAATTCTCTTCTTGCATCAAGAAGCTTTAAGCAATATTAAAACTAAATATATACATATACTTACATATATATACACATACACATTAAAGACAGAGAGAGAGGCATCTTTGTCCATCAGCATAGCGGGAGGACAGCAGAAAATCTCCCGTCGCTCGTTAATAACACACACAGACACACGCACACACCCTCCAACAGGGTGGGCTGGTGTTGGTTAAAACATGTCCTGATCAGCTGAAATGCATTATGGGAGACTAATTACTGTGCAACATTATTATTAAATTATTGATACACAATTAGCATCTATAGTGATATTTAATGTCTGCCTGCCTGCTTGTCTGCCTGTCTTTCTGCCTGCCTGCCTGCCTGCCTGCCTGCCTGCCTGCCTGCCTGCCTGTCTGTCGGCCTGCCTGCCTGCCTGCCTGCCTGCCTGTCTGTCTGTCTGCCTAGCTAGCTGCAGTTTATGGATATTTATTCAAATGTATTCCCATCCAGTGGAATCCAGGACCAGCTCAAGGTAGAGCACTTGGCTGTTCTCCATGCTAACTATTAGCTGTTAACCCAGAGTGGCCTCTGGTGAAACATGTTGTTAGCTCAGCTGACCCCCAGCAAAACAAACCACACATATTCCTACAACAGATTGGTTCAGAAAAAGTACAGACTTGGCATCCGATCATGTTGTTTGTCACATGAAACATAAGTTCAGTTTTTGTGTTCATTACTGCCACAATAATAAACAAGACATGTCTTTGTGGTTTGGATTAGTCATTCCTCCATCACTAAAGGCATTTTCCCCTGTCTGGAATGGTTATAGAGTTACAGTAGTACTATCTCCTCCTGCTGTGCAGAAGAAGTGAAAAATGTACAGTCAAGAGATGGAGACTCGTGGACCAATCAGCCAGAGGAACATTTGCATAATGACCTCCCTCCTGCCTGCTGGTGAGACCAGCGCTAATGCAGCTCATTGTTCACAGACTGCAGTCGAATGCTAGCGTGCGCGAGCGCAAGAGAGAGAGAGAGCTGTTGTGGCTGTGATGTTTTATTACAGTGACTCACTACAACAGCATTATTTATTTATATATGTATTTATTACGTTTAACTGAACTTTTCCTGCTGAACTTTTTGAACGCTCTGTGTTTTATGTTGGGTCTTTGTGCAGCGTATATCATCTGGAGCACTGTCTTGCATGGCCCTTGTATGCCCACGAGGGCTCCCGGCTATAAACTACTTTATTTTGGAGGTTGTGACTCTGCTGCAGGTGTCTCACACTACTGTTTACACTGATTACACTATGAAGAACCTCTCGCTTCCTGCCTCCTGCCTCTAAGGCTTGTGGGAGTTGTATTTTATTTATTTATTTATATATTCTGTGACTCACCCTCGGGGCTGCAGATTTCATCGTTAACCTCCACCCCCTCTCCCCTCATCTCTCATCTGCCCCACTAGCAGGGCTCTGGGTGGTGCACACATACTAACTTTCAGTGTTGCCAACTTGGCTACTTTGTGGCTAGGCTTAGCGACTTTTAAGACCCACTTTAACGACAAATGTAGCAACTTCTTTAGACCAGGAAAACGGCTAGAAATCTATAAATGTGTAATGTATTCTCATAGGCTGCTGCTTAGAGTAATCACAGCACACAGCACACCTCTTGTGCCGTGTTCAGGTAGTCAGTAGCTTATTTGTGTGTGTGTGTTAGTGCGCGTGTGTGTGTGTGTGTGTGTGTGTGTGGGGGGGGGGGGGGGGGGGGGT